>JAIPRK010000673.1:0-92530 GCA_025469195.1 Chaitophorus viminalis
ACGGAGTTAATATGTTTGTCTAAAATGTTTATATAATAATATAGTATTTTATATTTAAATTGAATTATAATGCAATTTCGTAAAAATTTAAATTTAAAACAGTCATAAAATTTTTCCTCTTAAGTCTAGTAAAATTTTTTTATATATTTTTGAAGGTAAGCATATGAACAACCTAGTGTTAATATATTGAATCTTAAGTATAAACAGAAAACATTTTATGAATATTCAACTACAAAATAACTTGCAAATTATCGCAATTTTAACATATTTCATACATATTTGAACTTTATGGTCTTATAAAAAAAATTTGAGTGAAACCATCTCTGACATTTTTTAGTGACGATAATTTTAACTTATTATAAACCTTGTGTTTAATTGTTAAGAGTTTTCGGTCTGCCAATTAAATTTTATAGGTATTTAAAAAAAAAAATTTTACAAAAATCGAAAATTTAAATTATCTATAAATAAGTCAAAATACTGTGAAAACATAACCATGTATAGAGACCGCCAATATAAAAATTTGGTGAAAATTTCAAGTTGTTGCGGTTATTTGTTTTTGAGTTAGAGCATTTAAAAAAAATGTATTTTGTAAAAACGTGATTTTTCGTAAAATTTTCCGCTTTTTTCGTAATTTTTTTATCGTTTTTTTTTTTGATTTTTTAAAAAAGTATTGAAAAAGTTAGATTTTTGACGTACCCAAGTACCATCTGTATTCACTTTCCTTTCAGAAAAGTTGCTGTTTAAGAAAATCGAAGTATTTTTACTACCAAAAATCGTGCCCTCAGACACAAAAAAAAAAACACACATCATTGTAAAACCAATAGATTCTATCACTCCGTTCAGAATCTAAAATCGGAGTCCGGTGTAGGCTAGATTTACTTGCCTAGCGAATCTACGCATTAATAAATCATTATTATGTATGTCAATGATGTCATTGTTTGTTTTTTGTTGACAATATCGTGCACGGTGTAAACCATCTATGAACACACAGCATGCGAAATATATTTCAGTCATAGCACGCAGACGCCTGTGAAGTTAGCCTTCCCCCTCCAAAGCCAAATCGTTTCAAATAAATTGTAAGTTGTAGCCCTTTATTTATACATTTTTGTAAGTTCATTCCCGATATTTGATTGTTTCGCCAGGGGAGGGTTTTGAAATTTGGGCAGCAGCCCCCCCCCACCAAAGCCAAATCACTTCAAATGAATTGTAAGTTGTAGCCCTTTATTTGTACATTTTTATAAGTTCATTCTTGAAATTTGTAAGTTTATGATTTCACCAAGGGGGGATTTTTAAATTTAGGTGGCTGCCACACTTTTTATATCTCATTTATTTAACATTCAGACCTATTTTTATTATTTTATTGCAATACAAAATTGTTAATACAAGTTAAATCATAAAAGTTCAAAAAGGGTTTCACCTGCTTTACACTTCCTGGGTAAGTTTGTCACATTAAATATTTTTTGTTACTCACTATCGTAATGATTATTTCTTGACAAGAATATACATTCTGTACTTGCCAATTTATTAAGAGAACAATGGATATGGAAAATTATTTTTATCTATTTAAAATAATCTTTAATATTATACATTTATTTTTTAAACTTTTACATAAGTTAAGTAGGCATTGAAATTCTAATATAGATGAACATTTGAACATCACATATTAATATCCCATCACTATTAATTTTTTCATTACTATTATATGTTTATAATTTTCCAATTATTGAAATTTAAAGTTAGACAAAAAAGGATAGAAGCTTGATTGTGAGACGGGATGAACTAAAGACCTAACCATCCCATGCAAGAGGAGGAGGAGGATGGAAGGAATATCATTATTATTATGATATTGGTATTAATACCATAAATCATAAATTCATAATACAGTACAGCAATTAAAATAAATTTAAATATAATAAAGGTATGTATATAACTATCTTTATAAGATCAAATCCCTTTATTTTTTGAGTTCTACAATAATATATAGATCATAGATAAGTTTAAGTCCTTGATGTATCACCATCATAAAATTGTATATAACAATAAATACCTTTTTTGTTTATTCAATATTCTTTATGGTATTAAATTAAAAAAGAAACCGGACTGGGACTCGCTCTGCTGTACAGTAGGGGGTGGAGAGCACCTATCTCATAGGATAGGTCATTATAATGGATTTGTTAAATCTGAATGCAATGTTAGGTGTCATTGCATACGAAAAACGATTCTGAATGGAGATGATTTGTTAGTCAATAATTGGTATATATAATATTATTTGTTATATTATTGTAATATTATGTTAATAAATATATACTTTTCAAAATACATATTATTGTTAAACCAATACATTCATCAGTACATTCAGAATCTAAATTTAAAGTGTATTTAGTTTTTGGTTTGTACTTCGTCGAATTAGATACCTTAAATAATAACCTTTTTTAACTGCTCATTCCAAACTTTAAAATTGCGTACTATACATAAAGAATTTCATACTAGACACAAAAGTAAACAATATTTTTTTAATAGTTTTTAGCTCTGAATTTTTCACTCCATGTTGCAATTTAATTAACAACAAAAATAAAACAATTGTGAGCTCTATTTTAAATTTTAAACCAAAAGGTATATATTTTCAATTTTTTTCCCACAAATTTAAAAATGAATCATTTAAGTTCATATAAGTAAAATATAACAAGATAAAAATATAAAATTCATGTAACATAGTGTAAAAACTTGAATTTTAACACAATGTAACTAATAGCCTTGTATTTTAATATCTATGAAAAAAAAAGATAATAATATATTTATTTTGAATTGTATAACACTTGATGAATATTTTTATAGTGAAATTGAGAAGGTGGTGGTAGTTATAGCGAATTGTGAATGATTCTTTTACTTCGATTATCAATTTGCTTCTCATCAAATTGTTAATTATTTGCTAACTTTTGGCGTGAATTTCATAAAAATACTGTATAAAAGTAGGCTATATAAATTTGGCCCACCCACACTTAAAAAAAATGAAAAATAAATATTATGAAAACTATATATATATGACCAAACCAGATTTGTCTGGTTTGGTGAAATGGCGAACTTACAAATTTCGAAAATGAAGTTAAAAAAATGTATAAATAAAAGGCTACAACTTACAATTTATTTGGAGCAATTTGGCCTTGGTGGGGGGTTGCTGCCCAAACTTCAAAACCCTCCCCTGGCGAAACAATTAACTTACAAATTTTGGGAATGAACTTACAAAAATGTACAAATAATGGGCTACAACTTACAATTTATTTGGAGAGATTTGGCTTTGGAGGGAGGGGGGGGCTGCCGCCCAAAACCTAATTCATCAGTTAACTTCAAAATGGTAAACTTATACATATTTGGAATAAACTTACAAAAATGTACAAATAAAGGGTTACAACTTACAATGTATTTGAAACAATTTGGCTTGGGGGGGGGGGGGGGCTAACTTCAGCACGCAGTACAATATTAATGACAGCGGCGGTTTGGAAAAAAAATGTTTTGCTGAAGATTTCATCGCTCTACGAGTTTTGAACACGCACGGCCATGTGGAAACGCAGGAACCCCGCTGCATCCGTCCGTCGGGTGAAAACGTTAGAGAACAGATTTGCAGTGTTAGTTTTGCATATTTGCGTGATAGTGTGATACCTACAACCTGCAACCAGCCTGGGTCATCATGAACATTTTACCGTGCGTTTTGTTGCTTGTCACCGTTTGCGACCCGATTGTCATCGACTACTTCGATAGCGATCGAATCAAAAAACCTGACCGAATTTTAAGGCTGCTTGTTTGACGACAGCGCATCGATTACAATGGACACATTTGGTGTCAGTGGTTAAAGTTTCTCTAACTACACTATTCTAGGATGTTAACGAAACGTGCAAGATGAATAATTACGAGGCGTATTAACAATGTCACGCGGAAGTCAAAACAGATATTATGACTTATCGCAACCTTTTATTGGTCTCTTTCGTATCTGATATACCTACTTAATAGAATGCAGACTGTCAAAGTGGTAGTATCAGACGAAGCATTCGAAGACTCCGTGACCGCGACACATATTGTATTTTGAACTTGATTGACAAGTTCAATCATACCATCGAAACGCCTGTTAATGTCATGTTGACGTTTATGTTTTTCCATTTATACGTCAGAAACGTTTAAAATTAAATTGGTTGTCTATTACATCAGTTTAGTTGAATTTTTTTTTTTGTACAGTATACTCGTTTAGTTTATTGACCTTAAGTAATATACAATTTTGTTTTATATTAGATAAATACTACATTGGGTAGCATTGCCCCCCCCCCTCAGACTCGATCGTTGCCCCCCCCCTAGAATTTTTTTTTTGAGTACGGCGATTTCCGAATTAATTGATATTGATCCCCTACAACTCTATTTGCCCCTCCTGAATAATTTATCAGGCTACGGGCCTGTCGGGTAAAATTCTCGGTCGCTTTTCAACATGGAGAATAAAAAGCATCTCAATGAAAACTTACTATACTAGAGTGAATCGTATATTGAACAGGTATTTGATAATAGTATTACTTGAAAAGATATGTTTTGTACTAACAAATTCGATGAAATCGTATTTTAGTGATTTAAAGAAAAGCTCCGTGACGTCATGAGAGAGTATAAAAAAAAAATATATTTAGTTTTGGTTTTTAATAAGAAAAATACGATTTGACTGCAACAGGGAAAAGTCGGAAAACGATAAGAAACAAATATTTATCTAACGCAGTGGTTTTCAAACTTTTTTCTAATCATGGTTGTATATTCAGAAAATGTTCATGAGTCACGACTCTTCCAGCCATTGATATTTTTAAGACCTTTTATTTATGTCATTATAATATATTTTGTACTTCAATTTATACAAAAAAAAATTGTACTTTTATTATACATATTGTGTATAATATTTTAAATATTAAGAGATTGCTGGACACCCACGTGATTTCGCTAGAATCACACGGACCAGGTTGTTTAAAATATTATATCATGAGCACTGTTGTCTGCTCACTATCAACTGACTGGTAAGAATTCTAAAGCAAGTTGTGTTGTTTAAAAAACTGTTTTGGAGTCATGGAAGTTTATGTTATAGACATAAACTTAGGTCTATATCCTATAGACCTTAGAAAAGAGACCAGATGAAAGTTTTACTTAAAAATCGATAACAATTTTTTAACGATTGACGTGAGCCAAAAAACTACAACGGACGAGTGGCAAATTGTAGAGATACAGCAGAAGAGACCTATTGGTCCGAGTGTCCGACACTGAATCAGGATGAGGTGGAGCGATGCACGCTGTAACCCGCACGTCACGCGTGGTTTTGACGATCGGCGAAAAATTGCCGGACCGCGAAACATCCACTATATACGCGCCGGCATCACGTCGTATCAAGTTCACAAAATATTGGTCTCTGATCGCGTTACGAAAGCCACAACAATAGCCGACGACCATCACATGTGAAACAACATTATTAGCGCGCAACTGCAACGTAGATTACGATCCGTATATACGTACAATATGATAACGCTATAATATAGGTGTATGATTACACCAATCGTTCCGGGACTGCGATTTCGATAGAACATGTGATTACCACCGGCACGATGAGTGTCATAATAATAATAATCACAACGCGGTATATATAATATCGTTATTATAATATTTATAACATTATGTATCGGATCGATAGTGATCTACGACGTCTACGGCATATTTTATTATTACGACGATTCCTTTCGACAACTCAAAACAAACAAAACCCCGTGGAACCACTGCGATGAGGACCGTTTCAAGGTTCCAAGTTTTTCCCTACCAGAAAACGTTAAACAACAGCCGTGGTGATGTACCTCGATGATGTATGCGTGTGTACTGCAATCATGTACCCACTCCATTGGTACAACAATATTATAACGACGTTAATATTAAAATAATTAAGTGTCTGCGGTGAATAATACCGATGTGATTTTTAGAGGTAATCCGGCCACGATGACGGTAACATTTCGGTTGGCGTTGCTCGTTTTATTTGAAATCGCTTTCGGCTGCGAAGTACGTATTTAAATCTTACAAATATATTATATCTACATCCACAAAGTGTGTGTTTAAGAGCCAGCCGTATACAGCGTCATCGGGTCTTTCAAATCGTACGCGCGAGACCGTCAATGTACAAGCCGCATGCACATAAGTACGTCATTTACATAACATGCCAACAACAACGTTATTCTGTTTGTTTCGTAAGGTTTTTATACGTGCCGCCGTCAGAATCCAAAACTGCAGTCGGATGATTTGTTTTGTGGTTCCATGGCATTTTCATATTATTCAAATCGTTTATATATTTAGCGCATTAATTATATACAATTAAATAACGTTGTTTGTTGTAATTCGGGGCTTTCCAAATTAAGATGGATTAAAGTTTTAGAAGAAAACAAGCTACATTCGACATTAATCTTCGTGAATTCTACTAGCATTTTAATATACCTATAGGTGTAAATACATTATATTTATTGTAAACGAAATTTGACGAGTTCGTTCAATGAACCGCCTGCAGGGTCGTTACTCGCGTAAAGGTTCGACTTTATATTATACTCCTCTAGGTATACCTTGTACGATTTGAAAGATTACAGTAGTACCTACGTATGTGTCATGGCTCTTATTGGCGTACTGAGCGCGTACACCTTTGTGACAGATCCGACGACGTATGCTTGCATAATATAATGTCGTACTGCGCGTGCAATGCGATGTCGTAATGTCACTATTTTGTTCACCGTAAACGGATGTTGCAGACGCCACCGTGGGTGTTGAAAAGAGCCGACCCGGGTAGCAGCGCCGTGTCGTTTTACAACAACACCGTTTCCGACTCGTACATGTTGGCCCGATGGACTTGGAGAGACTCGTCTGGTGGCTTTTGGGACACAAGGATAAGAGTGACGATGGACAAAGAAGGTGAGCTACTTATGTATATTATAATATTATTATAAACGTAAAGAACGATACGTTCAGATTCGGTGCCTGCAGAGGTTATAAGAGATTATAGCAGTGATCCACATACTAGGCATCGTTATCTTTGATAAAATATCTTATAATGACCAAAAAAAAAACTAAGAGTATCTACACTACATACAGATACATAGGTACATGTATATGTCTTGTTTCTACCGAATTGACATCGACATTAACTATATTCAGTAGAAACAAGACATAAACATGTACCGATGTATCTATATGTAGTGTAGATACTCTTAGTTTTTTAATATTATACTATCATTTTAAAAAAGTTTTTTTCTGACTACTATCCTCACTCTTGAATTGTAGCAGGCATTCAAATAGGTACAATTTTTCATATAACTTATTCAGGTAAACATCGATTTTTAAAACATTGATGTTTTTGTTGGAAATATCGATACCCTCATGACGAATGACTGATGACGTCATGGTAACATTCTCGGTGTCGGACAAATTAACAGAATGACCCCCAGCCATAAGACATATACATGTCAAAAAAGATCTTATAAAATCGTTCATGGGCGATAACATTTGATATAAGAGCACACAGTGCATGCTATGATATTCATCATAAAACCACTAGATTATAGGGGTTACGTTAGGTCAATAGGTTGAGTCGCATCAGGAATATTTAGTATACACCAATAAAGGGATATATCAGACATACACGTTGACCAGAAGTTTTCCGTTATACGAATTTCAGTAGGTTTTGCCATCGTAGATGCCCGTAGATATATAAACAATGTGCAGAGTTCTTTATTAACCGCATTCATAAATCGTGTAATTCAAGTAAATTAAGACACCAACAAAAATCTTTAAGATTGTTTTTTTGGCCGCATCGCATGACAACGCAAATCATCCCCTAGAATTGACCTATCCTAGAAAATAAATTCTAAAACACTTCAATTAGGGATGGGCATCAAATCCGAATATTTGAATTTTCCGAATATCCGAATATTCAAATCCGAATTTGAATTAAATTCATATCCGGATTTTCCGAATTATCCGGATTATTCGGATTATTCGGATTAATTAATTTTTTTTATTGCTAAACATAAAACAACACTGGTAGTTGAATGCATCAGAAATATAATATACCCGTTCAAAAATGTATGTTAATGAATTTAAATATAATTAGAATTTAAAAATGAGACATCAAACAGCAAAATTGAATTGAATAATCCGGATACTCCAGATTACCTGTCAAATCCGGATTCACTAAATTCGGATTTGATAAATCCGAATAATCTGGATTTTTTAAATCCGGATATGCCCACCACTAACTTTAATACGCCAATATACAATGAAGTAATATAAAAATAATAATACATGCGCGAGATTAGTATAATATAGTATAATGCCATAGTATTATGTACATATTATGTATTTTTATCTCTTATTTTCCTATATTATACCAATGCCTGATGATTATGTATTTATATAACAATTATTATATAAATTGTTTCGTTTAAACACACTTGCGCCCGTTGATTACTCGAATAAAAATAATGCCATAATGGCTGTATAATAACGAACAAGGTAGGTACGGAATACATTTATGAGTAAATGCGAAAATAAAAAAAAACCGTGTAATACGTACTTATACTGTTTTTTTTTTTCACTCGTAATAAAATAATTTCCGCTGAAATGATTTATTTCTCGTGTATGAACGCTACAACAACATTAGGTATATTCACTTCGTATGCCTTGCCAACGCGCGTTTTGTATAAATTGTAATTCATATATTTTGTTTTCGTATTATTTATGTCGCGTGCCCTTACTTCGGTAATCGGCTGGCATTGAGCATATCAACCGTGATAATAACTACCATATAAAACTGAACCACACACCATAAACTACACTGAGAATAATAATAATTATTACTATTTTAATAAGAAAAATTTTAGAAAAATATACTGTACAAGCCCTGATTTATGATTCGTTAATATTATGTTCATGTACACGACCGTATCGGTAACGACTAACAGAGTTCGTGTACTCGAAACATAATACCAATAATAAAAACTATAATTATAACCATGCCAAAAATTACAATAGTAAAATTAGCAAATGTCGTATGATTAAAGCGGTGCATTTAAAGTATTATATAGTTGCCTCTCAAAAATATTCGAACTGCTTCACATAATTCTTTTCACAAATAAAAATATAATATTATACTATACAGTTGTCCACCGTGGTCATGTAGTTAGTTCAAAATAAAACAAATTAATTGCCTCCCATAAAGGTGTAATATATAGTTAGTTATAGTTATATATAAGTTTTCGTAAACTTTGCAAAAAAATATATAATACCAATCAGTACCAAGTAATAAGATGAAAATTAATACACAATATATTTGCATTCAATCATTTACAATGCCAATGCAATATGCCAATATTCATCAGTCATACGCCTAAAGACTATTACTGTACGTTAATAGCTATTAATTATTTATTATGTCATTTATTAAATTTATTATACAATACATTTTTATTTATAATGCAGTTATTAATGTTATTATTATTTTGTAGTCAATGGTTGTATTCATCATTTAAGGGAAATTTATAGTTTTCTGCAACAACATTTTTTGCATATTATTTAGTTTTTCTTTTAGATTTTAAATAATTTCCATTTCAACGTATAGTCACAAAATACATAAATTATAGTATATTGTTTTTTTATTTTTAGATTATTTAGTTTTAGATTTACGGTATAATATTTTATGAATTCAAAATTTGTTTTTCATTTTTACTTAACTTTTATTTGAGATTCAATGAAGAAAATTTGATATTTTATCTATAATGTGTCTGAGGTTTAATAGAAATCTGTTTAAAAATAATTGTCTCGGTGTGAATTAAATTTAAAACATGAATAATATTTACAATGTAGTATTTTTTTTAAGAATATAGAACTATATTTTTAGGTGGTGAATTTCTACAGGGCTTATGGTAGTGACCCCTCTAGGAGTCATGACCTAAAGTTATAAGCTGTAATTTTAACATCAAAAACCGTAATTAAACGAAAGAAAAATTATTTTATGATATTTTATTGGATTATTAAGTATTAATGAAGTATAAAAACTGCAGTTGTTATATTGAACTACTTGCGTAATAAAAGCAATTTAAACGACTTATATTTCTATTCACCAAATAGTTTTGAATGGAGCAGTTTTACGTATCAAAATTTATTATATTTTCTATCCATGAGGAATCGGTGAAATTGCAAATGTTGATTTAATCAAAGTCTATAAGCGACTAATATAAATGACTTATGTTTAGTTCATCTCTTTGTGTTTGGAATGATCTGCATTCATCAAAAATGATATACTAATCTATATAGGTATTACATTTTATTTTTAATCCTATTATATTAATAATATTTAACCATAAAAAAAAAATTTATTATGTATTTAACTTTTGAGACTTTACACTTATAACTTTTGTTTCCTCTACATTTTAGTTTTACCCCACGTAGTTACTAGTTTCTATAAGTTTACGGCCGATATACAATGAATGAATTATAAAAAAATACTAATTCGATGGAAACGATGGCATCTATTTCTTTTTCCATGAAATGATTCATGCCAGTAAATACTGCAATTGACAATATCTGTCCGAACAATGGGACGAATCAATAATAATTATTTTTGTTTATCTAATTGTAATCTTATTACATTTTTTTTTTTTTTTTAAGGACAAATATAAATGTATATTTTGCGGTTACCAACCAAAAATATTACTTTTTCGGGTACCGGATATATTTTATCATTGTTATACTAAACAATCAAGATTTTCATCGGTATAAATTTAAATTCGAGTTTAGATTTAAGTTTGATATTCAAACTTAATTCAGAAATCATAATATTGACCATAACATGGAAGAACAATCACGTTGACGGTATGCAAACAGAAAAATAAAAATAGCTCACTTTATTGTAAATTACATAATTGCATGCCCATAACGGCTGATGATATCATACTTAAAAAGTCAACATTGGTTTATAACTGTATTGTCTGTATTATAAATTATAATTAAACCGTGATAGACAACATGATCATATAAACATAATAATATTATAATGTATATGCAATCGATAAAGTATATGACCTATAAAGCTTAAGACCACATATAATATACAACACAAATCGTAGTGATACACATTTTATAGGTATTACGATGAATTGTTGGAGCATATTATATGTACTGTTTGTCTCCATCGATTACTATTTTTCTGAATAATATATTGCAGCAATCGACACATGACCATAATATATAATATAGTAGACGTAGGGGTGGATACAAGGAGAAGTCTCCCATGAGATACTTGAAATATTTAAAAGATTACTTTAATTTTTATTTTATTTGATCAATCAATATGGAGCAAAACCTTCTATAGGTCTTATAACATAATGTTATATAGTTCATCCTATATTGATCATCATGACTTTATAAATCAATCGCCTCAGCGGCAATTGGTTCATGATTGCATGTCACAATAAAACGTATGTTTTCATACAGAAAGTAAATGGTTTACTAAAATTGATTTGGCCATAATTTTTACTCAAAACTAAAGTTGATACATCATATATTTATCTTGGTCAATACTGTGTGCCGTCTACTACATTGTTAGTTCTTATATCTGTTTCTACAGTTATATGTTTCTAGAATTTATTTAAGATAACGTAAGTTCGTTTTGATGTTTGAACGGGTTAGCATTTGGTCGTCTTAAATATTGATAAAGTTAAATAATAAATGTTCAATACTTGTAAATATTAGGAAAGTAATAAATATACTTTCAACTTTCAAACTAAACAATCTTAGAGCATGTGCACATTTTTTGTTCTTAGATCCACACCCGAGTACACTATACATCTTACGATTGGCATATTGTACAGTTATTGATTATTATTATTATTATTATTATTATTTTTTAGTATTTTAGTATATATATTTAGTATACCGTAAACTTTGATATTTTATATTATGACGCATTGTTTGTTATACATGGCTGAAATTAAAAATCGCGTTGTTACGACGCGTTTTGTTGTTAACGCACACAATATCTACGATTCATAATCTGAATATTATATTATAATGTTCAAGATATAATGATTATTATAAAATATGAAAAATGAGAATAACGTGCGATAACCAAGGCCAGGTCGCTCGTATTGTATTTCGTAATAGGGATTTCAAGGATGTACAATTAGTACGATTATACTGTATACGTTTCGACCTAAGAATTCGAATTAAACTTTTAATTATGTTTAAATTAATACACCTATTCCTATACCTAAACTACTATACCTAAATATACTAATCCAAATCAATTTTCAAAATCTCTATTGTTTCATAGATCACTGATCGGTACGGAAATGGAAAACGTCTATGTTAGCTTATCTGTGTTGCCCGTATGTTATAGACAGCAACAGAAAATCATAGTTTGCAAGTACGCCTGCAAGATCAAATACGTGCAAACCGATCTGCTAAATAGCATTCATACATGTAACGAACCGAAAAATGATTATCTTCCTTACTCGGAATTTATTAATTTAACGCTCCAGTCGGAATATTTTGAACAATTCTTTTCACCGAACGGTTTGGTCGTATTCACTTTTATTATACGCGTAGGTAGCCACCTATCGTAGTTAAAAAATAAATACATAAAACACCCGTTCAAACGTTTCTATCAAAGCTGTTGTCTATGTTATACTGTTCCACTCGTCCCCTATTCATTCATCGCGAAATTGTGCAGCGATTATGCATCTTTGTTCCTGTACTGCGGTGGCGGAGCATATCGCCGGACGGAAGCTATTGAAATATCCTTGGAAACGCTTCGATGCGTTCAACAGAACGTCCTTATCGTCTGCTGCCTGCGAAATATTAGCGATGATAATCGCACACGTTTGGAACCGTTTAGACAATGTCGAGTTCACGGACGAGTCGAAAAAATCACCGCGCTATTTTTGCACAGCGATGAAATCCAAAAATATCTTCGAATGTATATATTTGTCATATTATAAGTACCAATTATGCATAATATACATTCTTGTCTGAAAGCTGCAATGATGTCACCTACAGTTGCGTTTGAAAAATCTGCACTGCGCAGTCGAACTTGATTGAAATATAATTAAATTACCTATACGTATGCAAATTTCTAAATATTCGTTATTAATTATTATTCTATATACATTGTACATTATATATTAAATCGTGTTTAAACTTGAAAGTTTCATGATGGTTAACTTGAACCTTTATTGAAATAGATGTGTTCCGTATTTCAGAAAGCATATACATGGTTTTTCACGATGATTCGACAAAATAATAAATTCTATTCATTAGTTTCCAATTTTCCATTTATTTTTTTTGGGGGTAAATTATATTGTACTGTGCTATATTAAGAATAGAATAATCAATTTTTTTAATATCAAAACCCAAATTTTCGAATTTCAAATTTTGTTCTATTATATAAAAATTCAAAATAGCTTTTTTATAATACAAATTTTTAGAAAAATTTTAACAGTAAATTTAATTATTAAATTTAAACTTCTGTTTAAAAAATCATAATAAATTAATGACCAAACTATAATAAGATATTTAAATACTATAATCTTTTTAAAAATCTATCGTTTACAAAATAACTATTTTGATTTTTAGATTCTAAACGGAATACATTTTTAGATTTTAAAATTTGAATTCCATGAGTAAAAAAAATGTTTTAATACGATTTTGTTGTAACGTAATACTACAATATTTATATATAAAAATAAATTACAAATCATGGATAGCACAAAAGTTATTGCATTTTGTTGGATCATCCTAAAACACTCTGTATATAAATACGAGCATGTATAATGACCGAGAATCGAGAGAAGGAGAAAACTAAAAAGTCACCCTGCATTAGACGTGTATCATATTATGTGCGTGATCGCATCGATGCCATTATCGGTTTAGAAATTATAATATTCGTCCGAGTGAAAGAGCATTTTCATATGAATAAAATTCATTTTTTATGTGATTTCTAATCATCCTACGTGCAGTTCATGTGGTATTTCAATACCTAGTTATTAGTAATTACTTATTACGTATTCGATCAATCATCGCGATGCCGAATGTTCAACTCGTCGATGTCAATGGCACGTAACGCATAAGACCACATATGGCATATGAAAAAAAGAAAATCCATACTGGTCGGTTATCGATTACAATCATCCTAATATAATTACTGTTATTCAACTACGCGGATCCTGAGAATACGTACTTCATATTATACTATCACAAAACTATATGACACAATTTTGCATTTCATATGCCGTTTTGCCGGTTATCAGGTTAATTTGAACTCGTTTGCGTTCTAACTTTTTCGGACCAGCTGTTAAACAAAAATGTATTTTGTAAATCTTAAATTTTCGGCGAAGGTTTGGTAAAAAAATCGTTTCTCAACTTTTTAGTACCGCAACCCTCTAATTAGGTCGAAAATAAACTCGATCACTTTACAACCACGTTGTAATAAAACCTAATATTTGAGCCCAATTAATTGTTTTACCAGTAACAAACATTTTTTCACTTGCAGAGCAAAGCCTAGCATGTAAGTAGAACACTATATCATAGTATACAGTGTGATTCCTTTTAAAGGTAACACTAAATAATTCTGTCCAGTGACATCGGATTAATATTCGGTTTTCGGGAGGGGATAGGGAATACATAAATACACATTTCTTGATGATTTTTACATTTTTAGATCTTTCTGTGTGCGCATGCGCAATACAACTGGCATTTTTTAAAATAGAAACATGTATTTTGAATACCAAATTCGGATAGAACGATTTTTTTTAAGTCGATATGGTTCTTTTTACCATAGCTCTAAAATCAAAATTGACCAAATGACAACCAGTCAAGGTTTGATTAAAATTATTGAATTTTTCAAGAATCATACTAGAATTTTTTGAATTATTATGAAATTTTAAGTAATTTTTTTTTTGTTTCCGTAGGTTCGCAGATATTATTAAATCATTTAAATTTAATTTTGAGGAATTAATTAACCTCAATTAGACGTAAATGTTAGTTCATTTACTAGGTAAAAAACGATTAAAATAATTAACACATTTTTTTTATAACTTTAATCATTTCTATTAAGAAGTTATGAGAAATAAATCATATCATTTTGTTAAATCTTTTCTTAGTAAATAAACTAACATTTACGTATAATTGAGGTTAATCAATTCCTCAAAATTAAATTTAAATGATTGCAAACCTACGGAAACAAAAAAAAAATACTTAAAATTTCATAGTAATTCAAAAAATTCTAGTATGATTGTTGAAAAATTCAATAATTTTAATCGAAATTTTGACTGGTTGCCATTTGGTCAATTTTGATTTTAGAGCTATGGTAGAAAGGACCATATCGACTTAAAAAAATTCGTTCTATCCGAATTTGATATTCCAAACACATGTTGCCATTTAAAAAAATGCAAGTTGTATTACGCATGCGCACATGGAAAGATCTAAAAATGTAAAAATCATCAAGAAATGTGTATTTATGTATTCCCTATCCCCTCCCAAAAACCGCATATTAATCCGATGTCATTGGACAGAATTATTTAGTGTTACCTTTAAAAGGAATCACACTGTATATACGCTTGTTACGGAAAAAATATTTCTAAATGCGTACATTTTTTAGCATTATTAATGCAATTATAAATAAGAGATTTTTTTGTACACATATAGATATGTATAATATTCGTATATTAAGCCTTTAATTATTTCTGACCAACATGACCTCTTGTCTATGGATTCGTGAATCGTAGTCCTACTGGAGGTTGAGAACCATGCACTAGTTCATCTAATTCTCATTTTATTTTCATGTGGTCCGCGGTGTGTCCCTCAAATAGGCCCGTATTTTGCCTTTGGAAAAAGTGGGAACTTTTACTCTAGAGTCTAGACTTCAGTACATCTAAAACTGATTGGGCGTAAACAGCGCTAGGTTTTTTATTTCTTTTATTGCAAGTCAACCAATGGCCAATTAGTAATAATAATTAGGTATTATAAGATACGAAAATGTCGCTTGTAATGCAAACTCTTGTTGTGTTAATTTTTTACATAATGGATCATTTTTGTTAGCGTATATACGATGCCGTGTAATATGCTATTAGAAAGCAGCGAATAACCATGGAACGATTTGAAAATCTCCTATAATCCCACGGTGAAACACGATTTGCCAGTATAATAATACCAAAACGAGCGATTTTAGACTAGTCGGATACTTTTATGTTAGGCTAAGGTCCTAAGGTCATTTGTTTGCAAGCGGTCACTGCCGAGCGCTAACGGAATCGACCTTGAAATGTATACAGGGTTCGGCGACACCGATGTCGTGCGCCGCAGTAGTTTTCTCGTAGCTATTCCGTTGGTAGCAATAATAATAATTATTACCTAATTAATAGTTATAATAGAATACTGGTAATTAATACTACTAATAATTGCATACTATTCCATAGAATATCACCAGTATTGCCACATAATACATATTAACCGAATTGACGGACGAAAATTGTATAGTATAATATAGTAGTTATTATCGTGTGCAATAAGTAGATATTAAAACAGTAAATTAGTGCTTCTCAACGGGAATGACACGCCCTCCCCGGTGAGCGTTGTAGGATTACTGAGGGGCTGTGAACTCTTTTCCGGCAGTAAGCGGGTGATGAGGTGGTTCGCGAAGAAAATATGGGATTCTTAATGGAAAAAACAAAGTTTGTGTAGCTACAGAACACACCTAGATTGGTGTAGAAAAAAAAACAGTGGTAAACATAGTTTTTAAGATAACTTGAAGATTAAAAAAAAAAAAATTCAAATTTAAGCATGTTTATAGTCAAAAATGTGGGTGAGCTTTCTTAACAAACCACTCTGTATTAATAATATGAATACACTTGAACACGGCTGTAGATATTATGGTTGCGTAACGAGCTACGATAAAGTGGCAACGGAAAGTTCGTACCAATCAAATGTTCGAAAGTCACGGTTTGGCGCCATCTAGGTCACTTAAATGCTGTGTTTTCATTTATTTCAGGAATGTAAAAATGGTTTATGTGGTAAAATTCAAGTAGTTCTACTTGATCGGTCTTGACCGGTAGATTCTTTTACGCACATAAGATATATTATTTGAGATGTGCGCGCGTACAATCTATAATATTAAAATATTATTACATATGGTTATGATTGAAAAATACAATTATACATAACATTAATACGACCTGTAATTACTTATGGAGCTAAAACATGGCCATAAAAGAAAAGTGATGAATAAAAACTCTTAGTTCTGGAAAAGAAAATACTGCGAAAGATTTTTGGACCATTAAAGGACATGCTAAGTGGTGGGTGTGGAAAATAATAAAAAACGATGAATTAGAAACGCTCTTTCATAAACCCAGTAAACTCGAAACGATTAAGAACAAGCGATGGCTATGGGCTGGGCATGCTTGGCGTAGCCTTGGATCCACTCATACGCATAGTATTAGAAGAAAACCATACTGGGAAGATGGGAGGACGTAGTAAGGAATGATGTGCAAACGTTAGGAGGGATAACCTGGAGGATAGGCATCGGATAAAGGAAATTGTAGGCAAGGATGTATGTCGATATGGTCCTAGTGGTCGAGTTTACCGAAGAAGAATAAGATCACGTATTATGTTTAGAACGTTTTTTGTTTTAGATATCATCGGTGGCGGGTTCGCGTACTACGACCAGTACGAAAACGAATTGGCGTCCGTCCGGTGGTACAGGATCAAAACGGACGGACCGATCAAATGGAAGTACACGTCGTTCGCTTCGCCCCCGGATAGCTGGTGGATGGACTCGGTGGTGCCGGTCCGGGGCAACATGACCTGGGGCTTTAAAAATCTGATCACCGACGGTTCGTGGGTGTTCAGAGTCGGTAAGTGCGCAATATATGGTGTGTGCAGATGCGCGTTATTCCGGTCAAGTCGGTCTACGTATTATCATCGTGATACAAAAATACATACTATCGGTACTATCGTCAAACAATATAAATATATCTTCTCTCGGTATCAACGTTTGTTCGCACGGGTCAGGAAAAACGGTCTATGCACAACTGTCGCCGGTGTATTAAGCCTAGCTGCAGTGTTAGGAAATCATTGTGTATAAACATAGTACGACTTGTGTACGGAGCGCGTGAAAGAGCAGGTAGACTTTTAATCGACAAACAGTCATTTTAATTATAAATATTTCGAGTATACGACCAAAATATTTAGTATTTTAACCATTGAAACGTACAGTGCCGTAGCTAGGGGTATGTACTGGCAGTACCCTCTCATCGTGTGCCCTCTCATCGAAATCCTTTTTTTCCCTATTGGTATTTTCCCTATATTGTATACAATGTTGATTTTTTTTCAATATTGCCAGTAACAATAACAGTTTCGGTAGAAAAAAAAAAATTTCAACTCCAAAGCATATAAAATCCTACTTCAGAAATTCAACTAGATAGTTAAAAATGTTAAAATAGACTAAATGGTCTAATAACTAATAAAATATGTGCACAGAAATACAGATATAGACATTTAATCAATATTATTGATGTTTTGCCAACAGAAAAGAAAGACGTTTGTATTTTAAATTGTAAGTACTGAAGTATTATTATTTTAAACTTTAAAAATGTTTATAAGGTATTTATTTATTTTTTTTTTTTATCAGTTAGTTATTAGGTACTACAATTTAAACATACATATTAAATTAGTTCATTGTTTTTAAAGTTTAAGATCTGTTAAAATATTTGTTTATTATGATATCATAAATTAAAAATATTTTTTGATTTTTAATTATTCAGATTTGTTTGTTTGCTTCATTATAATTTATAATGTTCTTTCTTTTTAGATATCCCACTTGTGTAAGAGCAAAGCGAAAAAAAAATCATTTAATGGTGGCTATAGCGTAATATTTTTATATTGAACAGAACATAACGTTCCCAGCCTTAGAACATTATTGTTATTTTTGATTCGCAATAACAGAGCATAACAATTCATAAATCGTTTTCTCAAGTCACACTCGTGCACCTGTGGCTGCCTTCATCTAACCGCCGTAGCATCGGCGAAATACAAAACGCTTAATATATTTTTTTGTCGAACATAACTCGGTAAACTAAATCATTACAACAGTAAGTTGTAGTCAACCGTACCTCTCGTACTCCTAGTCGGATATCTTTAATAACACGTTGATATTATTATAATATATTATAAATAAATGTAACTGTTGGGAGGCGTCATTTGATCCTTGGGTTCATCAAACGTAACGCAACTCTATTTTCTCTATACTTGAGCCTTGTACGTTCAGTTCTCGAATATGGATCGGTCGTTTGGTATCCATACTTATTCTGCGAACAACTGCGCATTGGACGAGTCGCTAAATCGCTTCCTTTCTTTTGTAGCCGTTCTACTAAAAATTTAACACCCGTCCCATGATTACACTTTTAAACAATCTACTCTGAATATCTCAACTCCGGCCTCAAGTCGTCGCTGACCTGATGTTCATCACATCATTTCTCAATTGATGCACTCGATATATTAGCCACTTTTTCACTTCGTGTTTCCTCTCACATTCTGCGAAATACTATTCTCTTCTTTCTTTGCCAACCTACCACACCTCCTATGATCATAACCAGTCTCTCCGTAGAATGTTACGCAGATTAAACCAATCTTATTCCTATACCAATATATTTACTTTATATCCTCTTTTATCTACTTTATATTCTACTTTTAACCGAAAGTCCTCCAGGGCGCATGATTATCAAATAAATAAATATATTACAATAATCGTATGATACGACAACAATACTATAATGATAACTGATTTACATACAATCGAGATCGTTTTCGTCTTGGTACGTGACTCGATAATATTTTTTTTACGTACATGTGCAACGGATAACGCGATGATTGCGATGTTTGCACGTTTACAGGTAACGACACGTTGGAACCGAAAAACACACAGCCCGCGGACGAATGGTCGTCACAAGGCATGCAGGACCGATGGAAGCGATCTCTGGAAGTGCTCGATAAGGTGAGTGTCGCGTTCCAATTGATGGCTTTTTGACGGATCGGTATTACACGGATGTTCTCTGAGAAAAATCCACAATATCGCACCGTAACGGATCGTAAACGCGTCTCCGCCTCAAAAACGGAATATTATTCCCTGCGCATACATAATATAGGTACATAAATAGCTGCTGCAACAGCTTACTGATTGAACCGAATAATATTTTGCTCTACGTCCTGAATATTATATTGCGGCGCTTATAATAACATAACATCTATATTATTCCATTAAGACCTTTACACACAACATAATATGATATAGTCGGGCCCAAACCCTATTTTTCATAACAATTCGTACCTACATATTTTTTTTATGTACAATGATGTGATACTAAGCTGTGAAGGACAAAACCCTTCTCTATTCGACTTTTGTAAGGTTATGATTTTTTGTAAAATATGAACATTTGTTTTTTAGAGATTATTATTTTTTAATAATCAAATTGCACATTATTGATGGGTAACTAGTAACTACCTAGCTACATTACATAAGAGTGATCAGCTACAGGGCACAGACAATGATAGATTTATTATTGTATACATCACGAAGAGGCCAAAGATGATTTAAATGTTTATTATGTCTATGTAGGAGACTCATTCACGATAGTAAAATGTAACTGATAAAAATTTGTTTTTGTTATCATAGAAAATATTAGTTTTTATACATTTGAAATGTATATTTTATTTATTAGTACACATTTCTCAGATCCGTAGTGCACACTTACAATTATTTCGGACTGCACACTTTGTGTCGGAATACACTAAAAAATACGAGCAAGATACAAGATACTTAATATTATTATCTGCAGGTCTGACGTCATAATATCAGGACGTGTGCAGACTAACATCCTATCGGATCTCGATGTCTTGTCGGGTGACCGAGCTGTATCCGATGGCCGCTCTACACAAACTACTACTTTACCGCACTAGTGGAAATAAAATTCAATTGATTAGGTCGTGGTGTCGTGCCGTTTGTACACAACATCTGAAATTTTTGATTTGACAATCTGTAGGACTGGCCTTATCATATTGTGTGTAGACACATTAAAGTATATTACATTGTATATCAGTACAAATATATCTACACACAAGTATATCATAGTCTGCATGGCAGCGGTACTCACTGACTGTAGGTTTTTGAAAAAGGCCATTTTTACCATTTTACTAAATTATTGACGGGTTGCAATTATTAAATCAATTTGAATTCGCACAGTATTGGCATTTTAAAATACATAAAATCATATTATATACGTAATTTTTTTCTCTGTGTGTAAAAATTCCTGATCCTTTGTTGTTACATTATTAATAATAATATTTAAAAGATATAGAAATTTAAAAATGTTAGTATAATTTTAATTTCAAAAAACTATTTACACTACCATATTATTTTATATCAATATTAAATATTCATATCGATTATTTCAAAAATTCAACTTTTTGTTTGTGAATAAACTACTTAATTTTTCTACGAGAGGAAACCAATTGTTCAAAAACTAAACTTTTACTTATATACAACTGTTTTGCTTCAGCATGATACACATAATATTACTATAGACAATATAGTTTAGATAAAGAAATTCTTTACATTTCGGCGAATCTCTGTATCTGATATAATAAATGATTTTGATTGTTTTTTGTTTTTCTCATGACAATGCTAAAACCATATGGAAATTTATATGAAAATCTTCCTAATGTATTATACAATTGAAATTGATTAATTTTAGTTTTCAATTGTAGTCTTGACAAGCAAAACAAAATAGATAATTCATAAAATACATTTATCAAATGTATATAAATAAAGTAAGATACGTTAGATTTGAGAGTGTGAAATATTCATATTTAGAACGAGCCGCGCAATGGGGACGGGTAAAGACCGTTTCCGTATCCCCATCACACTATCATATATTTTGCCACTGAATAACATTATGGATAATCGCTGCGGGACCGAAATTCCAGCACAGTTGGCATTTCTTCGTCAAACCGCGCAAAGCTATGCATCATTTCAAACCGGTTCGATATGAAACGTTTGTTTTTTGCAGGAGGACGCCGAGATAGCGGGAGCTAAAGGAAACGCCAAGGCTCAACCGGCGAATCCGACCACCGCGGGCAGAGAAGAAGAAGAGGACATTTTTCAATCGATTATCGGTAAGCGTGCGCGTTCGTCGAGTCTTCCGCGGGAGCCGATTGAACCTCGCCGCTGTCTATGGTCGCTCTGCGCCATTAGTGTAGTTATGATTTGGTTCTGGGGGGGAGGGGGGATATTTTAATAATTCGATAAACATAAAGGGGGTTTAGTAAGTTCCTACACGAAACATAGCAGGTGAACGAGTAGGTACATAAGTAAGTTCTCCCACGAAAAAAATTATACTGGTACGTAAATTCTCACACGAAAAAATAGTCTTTGTCTATAAACAGAAATTTGTAGAAAAAACTTGGCTGATCTATGGTATTGCTTTTCGCATATGATCGTATGAATGTATGATAATATGATAGGCGAAAGATACAATTAGAGCCAAGATAAGGACATAGTGGATTATATCCGTAATTATAATTTATTAAATTTTATATGCCAATGCATTAAACATTAAAAAAAAAAAAGGCTCTGGGGGGGATCTATCCCCATAATCCCCCCCCCCCGTAACTACGCCACTGCTCTGCGCGCGCTATATATACCATAAATACCGTACTACATTGTTCCGACGTGCGTTAATTCCGTTATCGTTATTGTCTGTTCGCAGGGCTTTTCAATGAATTCCTCGACATATTCAAAGGGATAGGGGATCTGTTAACAAGCCTCGGATAGGGCTGTAGCACAGGTCATGCAGTGTTTCGAACCAACGGCCAATTGCAGTGGTGGACCGGCAGCGGCATCTAACTAATACATTATATATTATTAAAATTAATACCATTAATTAATATTATATTATATCCATTTTGACGTTTCGGAACGTTTTCTTACACATGTTTCGGCACAATATGATAAATCACCTACGTTTGTTACGCTATTATACAATATAATATTATATATCATTATACTTGCACGTATTGATATTATTATGTAATGATAAACAAATCGCCGTTGATACGATTGTAATTATTTTGTTATTTTTTTATACAAAACTAATATATGATCATCATGTAACACTATAACGTTTATGGATCGCAATTGAAAATGACTCGTAACATAATATTATGATTTATCATTGATTTGACGTCGCCATACGTATAATAAAATTATTTTACATGAATATCGTATTATTTTATATTACTATAATAAAATCACAATATTATTTACACAACCGATTACAACTAGTACGCAGTCATGAACCATGGCATTATTTATTTTAATTGTATGTTATTAATAAACGGACACAGACTAAAGGCAACAACAACAGCCGATAATCAATAACAAATACTGCCCATTTTTAATACACGCACTTTTTTTTGCTTTTTAATTGATACCCATAGACCGATGTCCGTAGTACTGGAGTAGAGCATTGATTGTGATATCTTTTTGGAAGATGACTGAAAACCAAATGGATTTAAACCATAAATAGAGAAAGAGGAAGAGAGACAGTAAGTGAGAAAGTGTGAGAGGGAGAAGGAGTGAGAGGGAAAGAGAGAGAGAGAGAAAGAGAGAGAGAGAGAGAGAGAGAGAGAGAGAGAGAGTAGGAGTATTAACAGTGAATTTCTCAACATTTTTCCCTAATAATTTATTGAGAAAAACCGTGTAAAAATAGAAAATATTTGACAATGATATTAGTTATTTGGTTGTTGGATCGACTCTGGGTACTCATATTAGCATTTTGTAGACATTTCATAATTCTAAGATTATTCGTATGAAATGTGAACTATCGATAGGCCCTTAAACTTTTCAAATAGTTATTAGTTTATTACTTAATAGTTAAGTCTATCCCATAAAGAAATTTGGTTCTGCTTCTACTATACTATGTCAAGTTGTCCTTATAAATACAAACCAATCTACTAAATATGTTTCCTCTTTCACTCAGTATTGGCTTTTCGAGAACAATGGGCATTGGTATAAATTGGTTTCAAGCTGAAAATACTAATATACAGCAATATCATCCATCCACCCAATATCTCACCCGACCAAGGGTTTTCGCCAGTTTATTTTAATAATAATTGTATTTTAATAAAATTGTTGAACGTTATGTTTACGTAATTATTATGTTACTATGTTAGCAAAATGTGTACCTAATACTCATTTCGTTTTAATTCCATTGTCGAATATCTTTCATTATTAATGACACCGAAGTTGGTAAAACGCTGCTGCAACAGTGATGAGCATAACCAAATTTCTATATCGATTATGGTCGTTATGTGTTTTGATGGTAAGAATTACATTTTTAAGGCTACAGGCATTTGGGTGTTCGAAACTTTCAAATAACAATGACAATATGACATAGAACTTGGTAGTGCTTAAATCTGAGTTGGAAGTGATTCAGTGATCCTTAGTACTAAATAATGTAATTTATTACAATAAAAACAATATTTCTTCATCTAATTTGGTACAAAAATAAGGTCACAGTGTGCCGTGTTTAATATAAGTTTGAAAACCACTTCTATAGACAAAGGTGTATGCTGAAGGTATTTTTCACATGTTCAGGCGTCATAGTGGATTTATCATATTTATGGACACAATTTTTGAAAATATTAATTGTTTTAAAATGTACTAATATAGTCATTCATATAATCTAGAAATCTCAAAATATACATTTGTGAACAGAAAACTATAAAATATGCACCCTTAAGACAATATCCAGTTAGGGTAAATTTATGAATGGACTACGATGTCATTCCTAAAGTGCAAGTTGTGCAGTCATTATTTTTAATAAATACACACACCACTTTTTCTGGAAATGGGTAGTCATTGAGTTTCAGAGTACGGAAAGGACCGATCATACTTCTCGTATGGTATGTATTGTTGAAACACAATTCACTTATCTGCTTGTTACTTTTTTTTACAATATTTAGAAATTTAATATTAATAAAAGTTTTAAAGAATGTGTCCAATCGATATTATTTTAATACAATATAATATGGTGTATATTTTTCATTTTACAAAATCATTTATATCAATATGTACAGAATGGTTTACTTGCTAAGTAGTCTACAACAAACTTAATTCTAGGTACAAAAATATAGAATTTTATAAACACTTTGGACATGAAAAAAAAATGTAATATTGTTGTCATAGGTAAAAACAAAAACTTGATATAAGCTAAACATATTCTAAAACAAAATATTTTTAGTCATATATATATATACAACAAACATTTTACATTAATAATTTAATAATAGTAATAATTGAAAAAAAGGCACAAAACAGTGCATAACACTCGACTTACTAATATAATAATAATAATATATTATAATCGTTCATATAATATATATTCAGGGTTTTTAGGCAGTTACATAATGATAAATATATATGGCCCACAAAAAGGGTCAAAACAATCGTATTACTAGTAGTTGTAGTAATAATAATAATTACTATTACTTTATATAACAGCAATCATTATAATAATATAATTACAAAAGTATTTTACAAGAAACATGTGAGATCATAACAAAAAAAAAAAAAAAACAAAATATAACTTGGTTGTACGTGTTGTGGTTTTTAGTCTACGACGTTAGTGAATTGACTAGAAACCAAAAAAAAAAAATCAAGTTATACACGCCGAACCAGTGCCGTACACACACGAGGCCGACGGTGGAGAAGAACCAAAGTCGCACAAGTAAGTAGTCAGTCTTAATACTTTGACGCGTCGTCGTCATAGTTTTCTTCGTTCTCTTCTCATCATTATACCATGGTTATATTTCGCTTTTTCTTGTCACCACTGCTGACCGAGCTCAATGAACCCTGCAGGCTCTGGTTGAACAGGATCATATTGTTCCGGTGATAGCTGTTATACTGCCCAGGAGGCGGAAGTCCATTTTGTTGTGGCTGGTAATGTCCAGGGGCTGTTCCGTAAATATTTTCCGCGTTCCCTTGTTGCTGCTGTTGTTGTTGCTGCTGCTGTTGCTGTTGTTGTTGAAGCTGTTGTTGCTGGTACGCCGGGAGAGGAGGCACTGGCGGTGGATATTGAGTATCAAAGTCGCCAATTTGACCATATGGACTAGTTCTGCGCTCGTGTTCGTGCAATAGTTGTGACGCGGTCCACGACTGGTACGGACTCAACGGTTTCGGTACCCGGGTCAACGTTGCGCCACCGATGACGCTCAGGTGACCGTTACTCTGGTGATGGTATGGATGCGGTTGTTGTTGCTGTTGGTGTTGCTGCTGATGTTGATGCTGCTGATGCTGCTGCTGGTGGTTGTAGATTAGGTCGTTGGTCGGTGGTGCCGGTCCATACTGCGCCACGCTGTACCTTTTCTTCGAATCAGACGTGTCGATCAAGCAAGGTTCGAAATGCGATTCCAGTTCAGTCTTGATCGCGTTAATGGGAGACGATATGTTCAACGCACCGCCATTGCCGTTGGGTAGGACGGACACGTTGAGCGATTTCTCCTGTTTAGGCGACTGTTTTTCGGGCTTTCGGTTGCGTTTCATCACACAAAACACGCAGTACATGAGTAACAGCAGACACAGGAGCATCAGAAAGCCTGCGATCGGCAAAACGATTTCATAGTTCATCGCCATGTCCCGCGTAATACTAGGTATGATGTTCTGGTCGGCTGTGGTCCACGATGGATCGGCAGATGAAACCGACGAGTGAGTAGTGATCAACGACGGAGGAGGTGGTGGCGATGGTACAAATACTCTAACCCAGTTGGACACAGGCCCGGGTACGGAACCCGACTCAACTCGATCGTACCCTTTGACGGCCACGAACAGTGATTGGTCCAAGAGTTCGGGCATTTTGTTCATGTCCACGGAGAAAGCCGTCTCGGAACCCGGAGCCAATGGTAGTGGAGAACCGTGTGTCCACATTGGAGCCGAATCGAAGTCATTGAGTAACGAACGAAGTGACAGCGAATAACGGATTTCGTATCGGGCCACAGAATTTCCTCCCATATCCGGAGACGTCCACGTAAGTCTAGCCTTTTGGTTAGACTTTATGATTTCAGCTTTTAAATCGCCTACTCGGCCCACATTGATAGATGACGACAGGTCTTCTGAAGTGTATGTGACAGACAGCGGAGCGATGATTCGTTGAAACGGGTTCAACTGTTCCACAGACGGCGACGTCATGAACGATCCGCAACAGTTCGATTCTAAACATGACGACAAAATGTTAAATAAAGCCTTAAGAGATATTTTAAATCTTAAGAAACAAATAATTATCAAGTCATTTTACTAACCGGTATTGATAATGGAATTTTTGTCGTTGTTCTTATGTAGACTGTGTTGCCATGTGTATGCGTTGCTGCTGCTGTCCGAAACTGTTATCTCAAAAGTGTATATTCCTGGTCCACCGATCATCGGATTGAAATATCGGGAATAAATTCCATCGCCTTTCATGAGATCCGGATCTGTAGGACATAACAAATAGTTATAAAAACACTGTTATTTTGGTAAAATGAAAATGTTTACAACAACATTATTATTTCCTTCTACGAATCCACCATATCAACAATGGAAAATAAATAAAAATAATAATACATAATTGTAATTTATCACGAATGTATTTATCAAATATTGTACTGACCACCACTTCCAGTGTCTAATAGATCAAATTTTTCACGGTGTGAGTTTGAACCATTCAAGCCTGGTCGAGTGACGGACACTTCAACTTTGGCACCTAGAACAGGAGAGTTTCCACGTTTGACCTCGGCATAAATGGTCAGTGGATTGGTCGTTCCACTTGTCCAGGCCCTAACTCTGACAACTGGTGAGTTTTTCGATAACGGTTTGGCCATCACTTGCACGTAATGTGGTTGCGGACTTCCTTGGAACCGTTCAATATGGTATGTCCACGTTCCTGTCTGTAAAACGACAAATGCACACGATTATTATCATAGCTAACATTGATTTAGTATTAGGAAAATATACAACGGAAATGCCGAAATCATCGTGACAATATTTACCTCGTTTATAACTGCCGGCACACTGAGCATTTTGAGCGACAATAGCGAATCGGATCGGGTCGAATAGACTCGCTGTGATGGGCTGGTCAAGGTGATGGATTTGATTAACGGGTTTTCCGTGTTGTGCGTGTAAACCGTGAACTTTGCCGGTTCGCCCATATTGTCCTCCAAAACAAAGCTGCCGGTGACTACCGTCCGTCCGTCGTCAGTCAGCTCACGCCTGTGAATCTCTACAGGCAAATCGTTCTCATTCCCTTGATAGTACGTTTCCATTATGTTGCGCATAACGTTGGTCAATTTGAAATAAGTTGACAGGTACGACAGGGCCATGTTGTACCGGTTTTCGGTGACTGTAAATGATACGCCTCCGGTCTTGTCAGCCATCCAGTCCAGAGATTTGCTCCTCTTCAGCATCGGATAGGTGACGGTCGCTATGCGTATGTTCTTTCCCTTAGCTTCGGTAACTTGTTTGAATAAGTCTGGCGTATACGCCGACGTTCCTGGAGCGATCACTACAATGACCGAACTGGCTGGACCGAGGAGGCTAGAGCGAGTTTCCAACATCTAAAACAACGAAAAAAAAAAAAAAAAACAACGAACATGAGTCTCGTGTTTTGTTTACTATGCGTGCACAACAGGAAATTGCTCTGCCACGTAGGTACGATTTATTCACCTGTATAGATTCTTTAAGCGCGCATGCCAAACACGCTGGCTGTCTTGAATCGCCCGTAGAATAAGGGATGTTCGAAGCCACTTGATCCCTAGCGTCCGACGTATGCAACCTGCTCAAATCGTGCAAACGATTGGCCGATGAGTCGTTGGTTGAAACTAATCCGACCTCCGTGTTCGCCGGCAAATCGTGCACTGCCCATTTACGAATGGCCAACCGTAAGAAGCTCCAAGATTCCTATAAAATGCGATAAACAAACTAAAATAAATATCTGAAGACGTGTTGATGGCGATGCGACGCCAATGTGTTGCTGAAAAACGTACCCTTTCCATCATGTCTTTTGTATCCTCAATGACCACAACGTATCTAGTGAGCATTTCTTTCTTAAAAATGAACGTAGGGGTCAGGTTTTGATTTCCCGACAGATTAACTCTGAAAATTCGTTAAGAAAAACCGAACGTCAATAAATCGCTCGTTATTCACAGTATAATTTCACGAGAAATTCTTACCCTTTGGTAAAGTCTGGGTGTACGTTTATGACTTCCATGATACTCCGACGTCCGCAAAGCGCGTTTTGTTTAGTTGGTGCATAACGGTCGTGGCTGGATGCGTCGCAGAACTTTGTCACTTGGGGGGCTGTAGAGAACATGAGTGAAGTTTTGGCTTCTGGATGGACCAAACTGGTTGTGTTTATGGAATCGCAGGCTCTGAAATAAAAAAAAAATCGAATATTAGTACCGTGCAATCGAATGTTATGATCGTCATCATTGATGATTATTACTAAGCACTACTAAACCGTATCTCTGCAACTACGTACAACTATCATGAGAACACTACGTACCTGGTCTGGGAAATGGGTTTGTCGGAACATCCGTTGACCTCGTTGTGAGACATTTCGGACGCGTAGCACGACGGGTAGACCGCGTCACCGACGTAACCGACTTCGTCGAACACTCCATACCGGTACTTGGCCCACTGTTTGGTCAACTCTTTACTCAGATCTCGGGGCTCTTGGAACAGCCGGTAACTGGCGAAAATGGCGTCGCCCGGACGACCACAGCCTTGCGACTGTTGCGTCCATAGAGCGTCCCCATGGACCTGATGCGGAAGTCCGACGTGTACGTCCGGTGTCTCTCCCTGGCTGCTGGTGACGACTCGGAGGTGACCGACACAATGATCCGGCCAATTGAGAGGCAGCATCACGGTCACTGACCGGAAGTAAGCCTTGCCGCCGAGCGCTTCATGCAGAGATTTCGATCCACCAGTAAACGCTGCCTGTGAACACAAAACGCAAAAAATCGTTGTAAAAACCGTTTTATGCACACATACTCGTAGTACAATAAACTCCCACTAGGCTACTCCCTTGGATATATGTGAGTGACCTATGAACCACCGTCCAAATTTGGATCGAGGAAGCCAGATAACTGGACAGTTACCAAATCTAACATGTTACACCATTTAATTATACTTTTTATAGTTTTATCAAACTCAGATTGTGCGGTTGTCTCGTAATTATTATTGTATCGTTTTTTTTAAACATCTTAGTAAATCTGTCGTATTATTTAAATAGTATTACAAAATTCAATATTTTTATCTGGATCTCGTTTATATATCTTTAATTTAATCTTCCCCAAGCCGATAGAAATGACTCGCCGTCCCCTGATAGTCGATATATGGTTGGTTGGGTATAATATTTTCGACCAATGTCGCGTCAAACCTTACGTGTGCGCCGCCGTATACTCTATACTATAATATAATATATAGGGCTTCATCCTCATCGGATAACCACCTCGAACTACCCCGTCGGCGAACGGTACAACAATCACGCGCTTCGCGTGAAAACGGCGACGTTGATAAAACGTGTAATAATAGAAATAAAAACCGAAGAGAAAAAATCTTCGGCAATTATAATATACGTAAAGAATATATATATATTATATATGTATACGCTTTACGGAGGAAGAGGGTATATAACGGCGATGCAACGTATTTATCACAAGTGCGTCTCCTGCGAGCATGCGTGCCCTGGGCGAGAATTGATTGCCAGTCGAACCGGTCGTGATTTCGAACACGTTATAAATCACCCGGCAGCTAATTCGTCCGTCCGTCAGTTGTTTCTTCGGTACCGAGACCGAAGGAAAAAAAAATAATAATAAAAATAGTAACGAAGATGACGCGCGCAGCAGTCGCTCGTAAACGAATAAGTGCCCATTAGTTTCGGTCGGAATGTCCAAAAATAAAAACAAGCGTATACGAACGCCTCGACCGTTATACAAAAATCGACACGTATTATGCAAATATTATTACACCGTCGGCTCATGCGCGTGTGCACAATGCATACATGTATATATGTAGATATTAATATAACAATATGTAATGTATACACATAGTATGACTGATTGAACGAGAAACAACGACCGACAGCCCTATTGCGATTTGTGTCCGCTCGATCGAATCAAGTCGCGGCGATTGCTTCGCTTATCGATTTTCGTTTTTGATATAATATTTATTATTGCCTACTCACGACCGCAGGAAAATCACTTCCTCGTTGTTATAATAGTTTATATAGCGACGCGGCGGCGGCCGGTGGATAATTTCTAAAACGCAATGGCGCGCGGTAAAAGTACATAATGATAATAATAATATAGACCGTCGATAAGCAGACGTACCGTCGTCAGCTGTCGATGCGATGATGGTGTAATATAAATAATGAAAATGTAATTAAAAAAACAGCCGAACGTATGACTTATATTCTTTTAACAATAATAATCAACGCCAGTGCATCGTATTCTTATGCTTACGCCGCCGTAAGTGTCCAAGAGAGGTTTCGTCATCACGAATCGATTTACGACTCGGGAGATGTGACGATGATGATTAGCCAACACAAAACCTAAATACGCCACGATAACGTGCAGTAGGATCCGCAGAGATTTAGCGAACTGCGATTTTTCACGTTCGCGCCCGACCGGTTATAATAATTATTTATAACATCGCCTCCTCGTTTAATGACGACCGACGACTATTATACTATACTACTACGTATGTGCGCGTCCACTGCCGCATGGATATAAAAATATACGAGACTGCACGCAGAATAATGTAACAGGTACACGGTGGCGGTCTCCGTGTGATTGATGCTAATATGCTATATTATCACCGAGGAGAGCGAGCGAGAGCGCGCACGCGTAACAAGATTAGATGATGGTAATTCGGAGCAGATTTTCTAGGCGTGAAAACGGAAGCGAAACACACACCGACAGATAACTAGTTCAATTTATGGAATCAATCGCATCGCGCGTATTAAACGGTAAAACTTCCGACTGCGTTTCCGTAATAATAATAATTATTGTCAGTATACGCGAGCAGCAGCGGTCGATTTCAAAGAGCGGCAACGACCAGTCAAACTGGTTGTGTGTGCGCGAAGATTTTTTTTTCTCAAAAACCCACCGCAGGAGAGAAAGAGTGTGTGTGTGTGTGTGTGTGTGTGTGTGTGTGCGTGTGTACATGTGTCCACCGCACGAGATAGTTATTTGCATACGCGACGACAATGGGTGTGTGAATGTAGAGCGTGCGCATCGGTCGGGAAGAAGAAAAAAACCAAACGAATCGGTTACGATCGACACGACTATTGAAATCTCCCGGCCGGCCACGCCGCTGTTTATTTTTACGTACGTCGTCACCCGCTAGTCGCGACTATAATACGTACACTCTTTATGCAACGTTTTCCAACAATACAATGTATTACGCATAATGTTAACGATGGAAATAGTAATGGTGAAATCTATCGCGGAAAAAATTCAGTTTTCAATATAGGTATGCGCGCGTTTACGATGTTGTGTGATATAATTATCGGCCGCGGAGAAAGTATATAGGTACACTCTAAGGTACCGTGTTATTATACTATTTTGGACATGTATAATAAACATGCGTGTATAATATAATATTCCTACCTACACGTCATAATCGACGACGATTTGAATAAAAAAAAAATCTATATAGGTACGTCATAAGGTATAATCGGTGCGCGTGACACGTATCGAAATAATTGAAAAATCGAATCGGATTTCGACACAAACTCGGCACGACTGAAATACATTTACGGCGTGTGTGTAACGGATAAATAATAATAATACACGCACAAGTAACATAATCATTGATAATAATGAAATTATGTGATATCGTCGACGGAAACGCAATGATAATGTATATATGTATTTATTTTTATTTTTTCATCTCGGAATGACTGAAATACGAAGAACTTCTTTGGAAGATAAAAAGAAGACGAAGCTTTCTGCAGCGGAAACCGAAGTCTTCGAATGTTTTTCTCACGGGGTCGCGGTCATCTCTTGCGCACTTGCTCTCTCTCTCACGGGTTATCGGAGTAGGAATTCTCGCGCATCGTCCACGCATTACATGCTCGGCGCGCCGATTACACAATACACACGCACACGGCACGACAGCGGCGGCGGCGTCGTATCGGAAACCAAAGATGTCGCTTCCATTTCTATTGTGCGACCAGTTTTTTTTTTTTTTTTAATTTTTAATTTTAATTTTTTTTTTATATATATCGAACCGAGAGGAAATATCATTGACGTCTTTACCGTCACCAATACGTATGGCGAAGGCGACGGTAGTGCCGCTCCGTTACCCTCGCGAAGACGAATTACCACGGGGGCAGTCGATTAATTATTATGACGTCCGTACACAGCGCACCTTTAAACGTTATAATATAGTACGCAATACAATACAGAACACGTAAACGTATTTTTACGTAATGTCCGGCTATAATAATAGTATACTATGTATATAAAAGAAATCGTTGTTTCGTTTTTAGCAACCAATTTATTAATTTTTTATTTTTTCATTTCAACCGCGAGAAAAAATTCAAATCAATTCTCGGACAACGACGTTGCCCTGCACTCCGCGTACACCAGTTCTCCGAGCGTGCACGTTCATATAACTTATTATTTCATACCAATAAAAAACACGAATTAATTTTTCCGATCATAAGACACGTAGTAGCCCAGCCCCAGCGCGTGGTGCCAAATATACACGGCGGCGGTAAAACTGCACGCGCTACGATTAGACATGGGTTGACACCTCCGCTGCCGCCGATCCGATTTACATTAAAAAAAAAAAGAAAAAACGCACACCGTGTCCACAAAATGACTAGGATGATTTTTTTTTATTTATTACTTTTATTCAATCTGCTCTCAGAAAATCCGTAGACTATCGATCGGACACGGGTTATATATTATTATTATGTGCTACTGCTGGGCAACTCGTGTATAGAAAAAGAGTTTTTTTTATCTCCTTTCTTTTCGTCCATCACACAACGATTTAATACACGAGAAAAAGTCGACACAATCGACGCACCGTTGACGTCTTATTATAATAAGTATTCTATAATATAATAATATGCTCTCGAAGCTACCTCAATATGACCACACAACACCACCGTCCACACTACTGCAGTTGGTCTTTATATAGCGCGACATTCTTTTATTATATTCTAAATACCTATTCATATTTTGGATCAAGAAACCCGGGGATTTGAATCGGTCGACGAAGGGGCACATCGCAGACCTGACGGCGTCTGGTAAGTACCTACCTAAACGTATGTTTGTATGTAACAATATAATATACAAAGTACAATATAGCGGTACCGCACCTCATCGACGCGAGGTCCGTTTTGTCTAATTAGCGTCCTGATGACGTGCGAAGAGCTGCTGGAACACAAAGCGCACTGGATGAGTTGCACGTTGAACGGCGAAGACGACGAATATTATTACTCTCGAAGAGCCGCGCGCCGACGTTGGCAAATTGCAGATAGAAAAAAAAAACGAAAATAAAAAAAACAACGCCGACGTAATAACACCACTTGATTGTGAACTATACTCTTGTGTGTGTGTGTGTGTGTGTAACGAGTGACAAGAACGTTCAATCAAAATACTCGTGCGAGACGCTTTCGGTACCTATTGTAGAAGGCGGCGACTAATTAGTGTTTAGGTACTGCGGATAAAGAGGTACGTGCGAGAGGAGCTGCAGCAGACCGCGGACTGACTTATTTCGTCGAGATGTAGGTACATAGAAGGAGGAACATGTTATCTGCACCGGTCATGAAAAACGACCGATTTCGGAACGGTTAAAGTAGAGTATTTTTGCTATTATTATTATTATTATTATTATTTTCGTTTTACCGTGTATAGGTAGCGAAAAAAACTAGCGGAAACGTGAATAATTCATATAGACGAGACGTGGAGTTGCATCAAACAATTATTATTGTCTCTCTATGTCCCAAACCTAAGAACCTATATGTTATCCATCCACCGAACTGACGATTTGTTAAGTACATTAAAAATAGGAGAAGAGAACAAAAAAAAAAACTAATCCGTACGCAGACGACACACACTGCAGTGGGGATGATGGGTGTTCCATCACGTAGGATAATGGAAATGCTTATTACAATCGCCTGTGTGGACTATACGATGTGTGCGTATATAACATAATATATATATATATATATATATATATATATATAGGTATTGTATGATATATAATATGTCGTCCGGGAAAATATCTCATAATGCACTTCATACCATAAGTACCGGTTATTATTATTATTATTATTATTATATATATATATATATCCTCGTAGTTGCACGTTGTGTTCTATCCGTCTTTCTCGAAAACCCGATCCATTAACGGCTGACACGCCTCTTACCTGTTGGGCCGTGGAAACAAAAAAAAAAAATAAAAATACAGGGAACGTCGACAACACGTATATAATATATGGATACGATAAACGTTGAAAATGGGATTTACCACCACGTTTCTCGATCTCGTCCATCTTGCGGTTTTTCGAGTTGGGCTAGCTGCACACCGCAATCGATTTTCATCGATATTCACACTTTACACGTGTACATATTATTATTACGTATGTATGTGTGTTTTCTGTACACGCACAACGCACAAGATTGTACATACTTTGTACATACACGAGAAAATCTATATACTTACATACTTTTTTCAATTCTTTTCGGCTTTCCAAAACAACGCACCCAAAAAGTATATAAATGGGTAAGTACTTATATTATATACATGATCGTATATATTTATCGAAAATAAAAGTGACTGAAATAATTACGAAAAAATTTAAAAATTACTAAAAATGTCCATTACGTTTACCAATGGGTTACCACCTACTATTTATTATTATATAGCTATAAACGCATCAGAAACGATTTCAATGTACCAATACTATACATACATATTTACAGCAGCAAGTGCGCGAAATCGATGATTTATCCCAGTATTACAATATATTCATATTCGTCCGTCAATGACAATCATGGAGATGATGATAATGATGAAAATATATGGGTAAAAAACTCATTAATGGTTATTATATTGTGTTTCACACCTGACTTCAGAGAACTGAAGAAGTCAGTAGACCAGCAAATATATGTCTTAAGTTTACGGACGACGGACATTTGAAGTTATTAAATACGTACGGTTACTTTAATTAAAATCACTCCAAGTTCATATTGTTAAGTACCGGAAATTATTCAGGTCGAAATAAGAGCCGAAATTATTAGACCAAGTCAAAATAATTAAAAAATAGATTGTGGTGTGAAGGTGCTCCAACTCTGACACCACAAATCCGTCTCTTACTGGGCACATCTACGAATTGCCACTTTTATTACACTTACTATAGCGAAGATGAGAAAATTACTACGTTATTGATGAAGTGACAATGAATCACAAATCAAAGAATAAAATCAACTGCCATAGCCACAGTTTCTCAACAGTGTAGATGCAAATTCAATATTATCATCGACTACTATCCGCTTAAAAAATAAAAATATTTGAAAAGTAATTAAACATTTTTAACTGAGTATAATTCTATAATTATTAAAATATTTAAGTAATCATATGAATTCATATTTATATCAATATTAATAAAAATCGGAGTTAAATACAATTTTCAATATGGTATATTTATATAGGTACTAATAATTTATCAATATTTAGTATAATACTAATTCAAAATAATCGTGCAAAAAAGAAAACAAATCATAAGATATGCGATAACCGTACTTGATAGGTAAATGTAGTTAAAAATACTCATAATAACGTGTAATACTTTATATTCAATGGGATATGTATTTCTATACGGTGCTTAAATGAATCAATATTTAAATGACTTTAGTTCACATTATTCGGTTTATCGTGTTTGTTGTATATTTATAGTGAGTGTTTGGAGTATAAAATATAATAAATTAATGACCTAGAGTAATACAAAACTCATTGATTCTGATTCAGGGTAATCTATTTCATATCATGGGTTTGTATTAAAAAACGACTAGAATCAATTATATAATATACATCAGTTTCAAAAAAAGAAAAATCAAAAACTGAATGTACGAATACAATATCTAAAATTATTAAAGGATTTGTAATAATAACTAAGAACAAACAGAAATGTGTTTAGAAAACTATCCAAAATTATGTCCTCGCCAATATTTCTAAGGTAACATACATAATAAATACATAATAAATATACAGCCGAATAATAATCTACAACATATTGATTTAACAACAAATGAGGTGTATTTTGAAATAATACGAGCAAAATAAATTCTTCTTTTTTATTTATCTATTCTTAAATATTTATAAAATACGTGATAAATCTTTTAAAACGTATAAACAGAAGCGATGTTTTGACACTTGTTTCTTATACAAAAGGTCATTTCTATGACAACGACAAACACCGGTTAAGTTTTACAAAGACAATAATCACTTTTAAACTGTAAAAACAGTTTCAGTGAACGTCTTGGTATTATAAATTTAACGAACCGCGCAGATCATATTTCTTTTCACTGTTATTGCTTCGTCTCTTGGATTAGATATTAGCGCGTTCATCGCGATTTTCACAACCAGTCACCAAATTTTTTGGTTGACAATGCTTTTGAGATAACTTTGTTAGTTCAATGTGTGACTTACAGAAATCCGTATAGAGGTATTCTAGTTTATGTTTTAATTTGGAAAAAATTGAAAACACGCGTTTATAATCAATCTTGATATTGTGTATCCCTATATAGTTGAAATTAATCATTTATATCATATAGAATATAGGTAGCGAATTGAGGGCAATGAAAACCATTTATTATTGATTATTATGAATAATAATAATGATAATAATAATAATACCTACTTATTGAGATCAAAAATATAGGTAACAAAAGGATTCAATCATAACACTGATGAATAAAAAATCCCAGTTATTGCATATCAGATGACATCAGATACATACCTATAAATAGAACTCGTGCGTATAGAATAATTAATTTTATTTTATATACGCAACCACACGTGAGTTGTGATTAATAATATACACCGCACAAGAATCCATGGTGCTGCTACACGTGAATACAACATGATACGTTATCATTGCGAAGATACATTAATTTACCTATATATACATACATATTAAATGCGAAACACGTAGACTACATCACGCGTTTTCACGATATCCACAAAGAGCTGAAAATTAATGTCCGTTGGAATTGGACGCGTGAATAGGCACATAAAAAGTATACGCATAATATGTATAATGTAACGAACGTGTGCGGGCAACAATCTTTGCAGTGTTTTTTATTTTTTATTTATTTTTACTTTTATGCATTTCAATCCTATTTTTTTCTGCGATTAGCACATGTTTACGACTACAGAGAACACTGAGCTCACGCGAAATACAACATTATATATCTCGCGACCGGTTCGCAGTACAATATAATATAATATGTTATAAAATATTCAGTCAGAAAAATCTTAACTTGATCGTAGGCCACACCACACATTACCCACCATGTATATATGTATACATATATGTGTACGCACGCGCGCTCACGACGATATATGATAATTCCGACCCGAGAGACGAAGGATATAATATTTAAAACGAATTCCACCCACGACACACTCTATGTTGCTGCGAACAACACACACAATGCTTATACATATTATTATATATATATATATTACGTTATATTCGCACGGAGATTTATAGGTTCTGCGGGTACACGAGTGCAGCACACATACGGGTTTTATATAGGTACTCTTGTTTGGTAGGCAAACTGAATATAGGAGGTAGAATGGAAAAAAAACATATAAACCGATCAGAAAGAGAGGGGGGCTGAGAGAGAAGAAAAACGGTTAGACATCACACAATCGGTCGTCGATTAGCCCCGTAGGATATAATATTATGCGGCGACGGCGGTGTTGGTCACGACTGAAACGTGGACGCACGACGCCGTTGCCGCCAAGACGACGACGGCGACCGTCATCGACCAAGACTGCGTATTTCTACCTGTGTACAATATAATGATATAAAGTCGAAATAACGGTCATCTCTCTCTTTCCTTCTTTATATATTATCCTTCTTGAACGGATAAAAATAAGAGTAATTCTGTGCACGACCGGTCGAGGTATTTTTTCTTTTTTCTGTTTTCTTTATACAGACTGTGTGTATTTGCCATTTTGTCTTCCATATAATATAAGTACGTGCGTACGTATACTGTGGCGAGCATGCACAGTCGGAAAATCGCGTACATTTATGTATATATATATTATACTTAGATTACATAAACATTTTCTTCGGTTCTGTTTATAAATGCTATTTACGAGTAGCAATTTTAATACCATCGTGCATTCGTGCCCTTCCCCCTTTGCACCCATTATGCATAGGTGCAAAGAAAACCGTTAAATATCCACGCAGCGCGACATAGTAATAATATTATACTATATAGTGCGTCTATAGCACCAGATATATACATCTCGGATATAGTGTAAATTATATTTCGTCTAGGCGGGTAGACTAAAAACCGCGAGGTTTTATTATAATATAACTTAATAACGACGGTGGCGGGAGGCAATGAGTAGCGACGACGACTTGCCCGATGGATAATAAGACAGAGTAAAAAACGTCAATCGTACACGGTCGGTCGGTTTCGTTATAAACCACTGCTGCAGTGATTACACGACGACGGTGCCGCCGCAATAATAATTATTAATCGTAAAATACTTTACGGCGGTGGGTAACACAATGGACTGAAGAAACGGCGTTGAATTCGTTTCGGTCGTATACAACGGAGACGACGAGAAGGATCATGATTCTCGGTTCGGACGTAATCCTTTTCCGGAGGAAGGGGGCAGGTTAAAACATGTGGCCGCCACTGTCTATGTCTCGGCGTTAATTATGATAACTGACGCGTCAACTAATATTTCCATTATATATATATATATATATATATATATATATATATACACACAATATTATGATGTAATAAACAAATTACTTCGAAAATCGATATAGCCGCAATTTGTGGTTTTCGTTTCTGGGGTTTCCTTTACGAGCATAAGTTATAATAGCTGCTGAGGGTGCACGCGTGCGCCTCGATTTACCGCGCCATATGTCGTCACACGGCCGGACTTCCGCGAACGGCACTGCCGGTTTCGGGGTAAAAAACGCAAGCGAAACAAAACAAAATGTTTACACGTACGATTTCCCCCGATACCGACGTCTTATGAAGTGAAAGTCCTGCAGACCATCAGGATATATTATTATTCAGTGCATGGCATCGCCGAAGAAGCCTCATCGACCGGCATCCGTGTAGCGGGTATATATTATACGGTGTGCATGTGTGTGCTTATTCGTCGTTGGTGTAATCGGCTGTAAACACGTTTAATGGAGTATCGGATAGACGGACGGACGGACATACATCTGCGGGTCGATAAAGATAGAGAGAGAGAGCTGAGCCAGACGGTACCGCAAGATACGAGCTAGTTAAATGATTAAACCTATCGACGACGCGTGTATTGAGTTACGCAGACTCTAAATATACTAAACGCATATATACCTCTATATAGTTTATAAAGGAACCAGGCCAACATGCGTTTCCTCAGTTGTGAAACGTTATCCGCCGACGTGCACTCACGTATATAAAATTACCGCATCACAACGAAGTCCTGTAAAAAACTGTTGGGCTTATTTTTCTCCACAAAGACATTAATAAATATATAGCCGTTAAATGTCAACTACTGAATATTAGTATATTATATTATATATACATTATATAATATAATATAGCCATATAGGTACCCTCTTTACCGTCGTCCATTGTTATACATTGATAAATTACGATTTAAATATACATGTATAAATTTTTTACCGCTGGTTACGTAATTATACTAATTTATTTGGTCAGTTATATGGATTACAATATGTACACATTGTTATCGCTTTTATATTCGATTATTTTTTTTCTTTCGGCGGACGTCCTGAAAACATGTTTTTAAGCAAAGTCGGCAAGTTATTATTAATTTTTTTCTCTCCATGCAATATTCTGCGTGGTCTACTGATTTTATAAAATACTGCTGCTGTGCAGTACACATTATATACTGTATAATTAAGCGTGGATAAAACGAAAAATAATATCGGTTGCGATGTATTTAAAACGCACTCTTATTTGGAATAATTTTTTTTTTATTTGTCTTTACCCCACATGTTATAACACATATTATATATATATATATATAAATTATATATTATACACATTATACACGCATATACGTATATTATATACTTTCACTGCAGAAGTACGCACTGATACCGATTGTATTATACATATTACGGCGGCGGCGTAAGTATATCCTCTGTTATTATTTGACTACTGGTTCAGCCCCCATAGAGAATCTGTTTTATATCAATCAGCGACCTTGCAAAGAGATCTTTAGACGCGTAGATATATCGTTTATATCGCGCAAAAACTGCAGTTAAAGTCTCCAGACTCCGTAGTGGACCTGTGTACCTAACGCATACATCACTCGTAAAAATGCACCGAGTCCTACAAACATCTCGTGCTACGCGTATAAATTATTCAGCTCGCGTAGCATGAGATGAGGACAACAACGACGACGACGACTACCTATATGATGATGACAATGGCGTCACGCGGACGAAGAATGCGCGTCCGCATATGCGACGTGTGGCGCCGTTGATCGACTTCAGTTTTCCGCGAACAAACTGACCGGCCACGCGACTTTATTATGTGGAAACGTACACCTAATTGTTAAGCTCGCAAACGCATATAAACGTGTAGATACCGTATATTGTTTATATATTATAAATCATTATATCATATACATAGTAGTTAACCGGATCGGTATACACGACTCTGCTCTCGACGTTGAATGATAAAAAAAAAAAACACAAAACAAAACGGTACTATAAAATACTTATGTGTACAGTGTACATAACACACGCACAACTTCGACGTAATTAACCGCGGTAAGGTCGTACCTATAGTGTGTGTGTATGTATGTGTGCGCGCGCGTACCTAGTTCGAGTATTATATACAAGTGCAGATCTATACACGACGTCGCGATCATTTATCATTTCGTTAACGAAAACGCTAAACGCGCGCGCTGGCAGTATTTAAAAATATATACCTCCTCATATTAACTATTAACTGCAGTTATTTTTATTATTATTATTATTATCATCATCGTCATTGTTTGTGTGCGTTTTATACTTAAAAGAAATCTGTCAGTCCCGCGTGCGAGCGTTTAAAACGAACGAAATGGTCGGCGACTGAGCAGTGGGAAGGAGAGCGCCGTTTGATTAATAATAAATAATCAGAAATCTCTGGACGTCTCTCTTTTCCTGTACAACGTCTCCTATGTAATATGCATCGCCTCGGTTTTAATCGACGAGTGTGCGGCGCCCGTGAGTCGAATGGGTTAATGCGATGGAATCGAAAGGCGATGTACCTATATTACACAATTCTACATGGAGTACACACTACACGAAACACATCGAGTGGTTGTATTGTCGAGCAGCAGCAGCTCCTAATATGTTTAAAATAATATGTGTGCATATATAGATTACCCTCAGGTAATTTATATCATAAACGAAGAGGACTTTTCTCTCTCGCTGTCTTATAAACAAAGTAAGTATATATATATGTATATGGAATATATTATATGGGTTATGCTCAAGGTCGCGCGCGACCGGGTTGTGTGCTCGCGTAGTCGTGACGAAACGGTCGGCCAAGCGAAAGAAAAGTACTCTTAATATAAGTTTTTACGTATATACGCATAATAGAAGTACCCGGGCAAGTTGTATTACATTTAATTGTAAAGCAAAAAGTAAGGTTGTGTCGTCTTCGTCGCGCATTCGCGCCAACGTATCCGCTCGGCGTCAAATCATGTGGAAACGAGGCGACGGACGGCGGTGGCCTTCGCGGCGTGTCAATGGAAAAGGTATAAAGTATGTGAGAAGACATGGTGGAGTGGAAAACTTCTCTACACGCAGTATAATATCCTATAGACGTAGGCATAATTTTCGTTTAGTATAATATTTTATCGATTCCGGTTTATTGGAATGAATAGTAAGTGCCCATGTGTATAATATAGGAACGGGCGAGGATAAAATCATAATAATAATAATATAATTTATAATAACTAATAATCATTAACCCTATGGTCGAAAAAATCGTTCGTCCGGCGGCGGTGTTCGTCCGACGAATTCCACGAGCGGCGATTACCGATGCGATGGCCGGCCGGCCGACCGGTTTTTCAACGAGCAGACGGACTCTGGCGGGACGCGGCGGCGCGCGAGGTGTTCGGCGCGCAACAACAATTAGCGTGGTGCGGGGCGGGACCCGAGCTGACCGGCTGCTACCGGTGTTCGCCGCGGTGACAACGAGCAGTCCTCTTACAAGCACGGCCCGCCCGCCTTGCGTGAAGCCGAGCTCGTGTGCACCGTACATAATACTATATGTACAATATGTAAATATGTAAATGAGACGAGATGATAAGCACACGGACTTCTCTCCAGATCTCTTGGTATAGATTCGTGTACATGAACACACGACTATATTATACTAGAAACGAATCCGAACATTGTCACGACTCCAGTCTCCCGATTCGTCCCCGCTATCCTCATCCTTATGGGAATAATATTATTATATCAACAAAGACATTTCCTCGCGCTTTAATAATTTTTTTTTTCACAACCACCACGTACTTACACTACACCGGTGGTTGCTTATAATATACCTCCGTTATCGTTTATCGGCTATATTCGCAGGGCACGAACAGAAATCCACAATATTTTTATGTACGCCACAATGTATAGAATACATACTGCAGTGATCGATACAACGAAAACATTGCAACAGCCAACAACGTCGCAAACGCGCGACATTGCGAAGCACAATTGGCAGAAAGAAACGATGTTCAGATGATATTACAATATAGATGTTAAACGCACGTGCGCTGAAATTGGAAAATGTATACTTGAAACGCGTATTTAGTACTATTTACCTTCGCTTAGAACCGCGGTGAACACTTTGGTAAATCCGTTACATTGCTCGTCCGGTAACCTCATTGGTATCATTCATCGTATATCGGAAACCGGTTAACCGGTCTTCGACGATATTTATAGTGATTACACACTGCGCGTGATCCATACACACACACAAACACACACGCGCACGTATTTATATATAAGTTTCATATAAGTAATATATTTATAAACTAATACACATGTAGTATTCGAACGAACCAATTATAACCGTGATTATTTTATAAGCACGTTATTTAATGGTCTTGGGGTTCAAGTTCAATAAATAATCTTTATATCGCGACGTATATATAATAGGAGTACATTTTTTTTCACTTTTTACCGACAGATTTATAAATAATTATAGGTACCCGATTATACTTCATGGGGTTTTTGCGGCGTCTATATTTTCGTGTTATCGGTGACATCCCCGCGTACCTCAAGGATTTTGCATCTCTTAGGACATTTAAATTAAACTACTTGATATTAGCCATTTATAACAATCGATAAGTTATAATTCGTTTATTGTACCTACATGTATATTTTTCTTAATACCCTAACTGCTCAAAGAAATATTTTGTGTTCACTTGTCCCAGAGTCTAAATAACTATACAGATCAGTTACAAATTCACAAATTATAATAATAATATAAAAAATAAATAGAATGACAAATCATTTTCATCGAATCATGAGTTTGCCAGTCGTTGAAAAGTAAACGGGATCTTTTGCTAATCGAAAGCGTCGCACACGAATACGGTCCACGATAAATATATTCTATGGACTCCGATTCAGCCGATTTCCGACTATAATTATTTATAATAATATGATATTTAAACCAGTTTTAACCAGTGACCCGTATATTATACCCAGCTTTTGATAAGATGACACTATTCAAATAATAATAATAGTATACCTATTTAACCAACGATAAAAAATATTTCATTATAGGTACTTATACTTATGATGAAAAAACTAATATAGTATTTACAAAAAAAAAAAATTTGATTTATGTGCTACATATATATATACTGTCAGTATGTATTGTATGGGTAGCTACATATAGGTTTTATAATTGTACACTGTTTTGGTTTCGTACCGAACTAGTGTGTAGTCAACCAAACAAACGATTTCAGAGGAAAAATATATAAGATATAATAATTGGTGTGTGTGACAATAATCGATTGCAATAGTTAGGCCGCAGCACATGGTGATTGTGGATGACGGCGAATACTCGCGGTTTGACCGACCGACAAACGAATTTTTGCTAAGAACCAACGACGTTCAACTATCGTGTTGCTGCGAAATAGTGAAAGTGAAAATTCTCAATGAAAACGCAGTTTTCCGTTTGTGCGATTATTATTTTCATTACTATTATTTAAGACTTACTGGTCGTCGCGCAGAGAGGATACCGTAAAAACGCTATCTATGATGATACTCAATTTCGACATTAAAAAAATAAAAACAAAATAGATCTATGACCTATCGTCGTATATTATTATTATTATACCTATCGACTATTATTTGTAAAGATACATGTATGAAAATATTTAATATGATAACTACGAGTTACGAGGATGGTGCAATGCCAAGTACGCAATCCGATAACAGAGCATAAAAATTAGTTTTTTTTATCGCTCTGCGAGAGCACTACGGCGGCGTTTAACGTCGAAATCAGACCAAAACGGAATGACCGCGGACATATCCGTCGGAAGAGGTTGGTCGGTCAACCGGTGTGAACAACATAAAATACAACGTCGTGGTCACCGCCAAACAGCAAATTTCGTACAGAAAGTTTGAATTGATTTTATAATTGAAATTACTAATAATAAAATCATTGAATGAAAATTAAGGTGGAGGTGGACTTACGTGATGCTAAACTATAACTTCCGTCCAAGGGTCTTATTGATATTACATACGCGTATCGTTCAGAAATATAAACCTACCCCGCTATCTGGTATAAACACAAACTCACGCAGTTATATACAGATACCTACAATATACGATCAAATATTATAATGCACACGGCCACCTAGCGTACACACGCATCACGTATGCACATATTAATACAATAGACAATAAGAACAAGCGTATAAACAATTACCTGAGGCCCACGGTAAAATGATTCGATAAATTGCTCGATGAAATCGCCGCTGCAGTTGAAAAAAAAAATAATATACACGGCAACAACAATAATAGTAATAATTGCACGTATGCCGGCCAGAGTCACGGGTGGGTGGTAAAATTGATATTCCGTGAAACCACCACACTCTGAGATTTTTTATTGTACCGAATACTTATATTATAATATTTATTCTTATAAATATATGTATTTATGTATATTAATGGGACGGTTACTGCGCGCACACGACAGATTTTCACCGTTTATGAGAAAGATCAAAAAAGAAACCTAGAAAATCTATTTCTTTTGGCAGTCATTAAAAATAAAAAAACTAATGCAGATTATAGATACCTATTAATTCTAATCTTAAGTTATGGAAGTACCTAAATACCTATTTAGTATATTACGTCGATTTACGGATAATACTCAGACTTCTGAATAGACCGATATTTTTCTACGCTACAATCATATATTTAAAAGTAAGTACAAGCAATAACCCATACAATACGCTATTATATCGCTACGGAACTTCAATCTTCGGTCGTTATATACGAGTATGATAATAATTCGATTTCGACCGATTTTGGTACAAGTGATAAGTAGGTACCTAACCTCACCTACTATTACAGCACTAGAGTTTAACTATTGTTTATTAATTAGGTCGTACGCGTATAATTTAATGGATTTCTGGACTTACCTCTATGTTGCTAATTATGGTTTTGCAGTTTTCCGACGAAACGGAATCCTTGATGGCTACGACTACATTGTCGTAGGCGCCCGACTGGAAGACGGCCGAACCCACGACGGACGCGACAATGCACGCGAGCATCGTCGTAAAAAGCACAAATGTTCTCATTTTGAAAAGTATTTTTTTTATTTGTTTTTAAATTTTATCTATCTCCGGTCGCACCGAACTCTTCGGTTTCGAAACGCGTACTCGGCAATCCGCTAGGCCTCGTTGTTCGTCTAAACGGCGTCGGAGGAATACGACGACGACGACATCACGATATCATCATCGACTCGACGGCTAGCGTGTCCGAAAACGGTTATGTTTGGATGAGTGGAAAAAAACAACTACCCGGGTTGCCAATAGTAACGGCTGCGGAGGGTTGAAAAAAATTATATCAATAGAAAAAAAAAACCAAAAACAATACTAAAATGTCGCACGAGAATTGATGCGCGTCACATTCGACACCGTTCAGTCGCACCGAAATGAGTTAGAAAAAAACAAAAAAATCCACTGGATGCGGCGATGTTAATAATACGACGACGGTTGCACACAGCGGCGGCGGCGGCGACGACGACCACGACGACCACGACAACGGACGCACGTACGGGTCAAGTGTGAAAACTGAACTGAACGGCCGGTTGCGAGTGCGCGCCTCCGAGAGACAGGTACTACACCGTTCGGGCTCCGACAACCGACGACAGGTAGCGCTGACGGCACCGCTCGTGTGTGTTTTTTCGCTGCACAGCCGCTGCGGACGCACCGCGCCGGTGCAGTTGTATGGGACGTAATATTATTATTATTATTTTTATTCCATATTATATTTTTCTCTCTCTTTTCCGGTATTGTTGTTATTGTTATTGTCACGACGACCACCGCCACCGAGTCGATTCGTATGACCCGTGCTCTGCATTCGTCGGTGAATCGTATATATAGGTATATTCGTATATTATGTCACTCCACTCAATCAGTGGCACTGACAGTGGCGTATTTACGGGGTGGTCCAAAGGTTACTGGACTCATCCTCCCTCCAAGAGCTTAAAAAAAAAAATCATAATACCACAAACAAATATTAGAATAATTTATTAAATAAAATAAAATAAACTTTTGTTAAACCGTGAAATATAATATAATGTACACATAAATACCTAGTGTTACAGTTTTGCATATTTAACTCTATAGGCTGCACTGCTTACAAATAATTTCTAGGTAACAATTTTATTATAACTATAACAAACTATCATAATTTTTAACGGTTAAGCGGTTAAGCTTGAGCATTAACTATGGACTGGCTCCAACTAAAATTTAAAATACGCCACTGAACGCGCCCACCAAAATGACTCTTCGCAGACACCGATATGGCGAGCAAAGTTTGTGTTGCATAACATGGTTGCGGTCCTTCAAAATTCATTTCCACTAAACACTTTTTTATTATTCTGGTTTTCCGCTTAATAGTTTTTTACGTAAGTATATATGTAATATCCACAACAAAAACTATTTGATTCCTAATTAAATCCCAATCGAGTCGAAATAATAATATTCTCGTTTCTAGTAATATAGTTTATTTAAAATTGTATACATTTTTCCGTTTTACGTGTAAAGTATGTAATATTATTAAGTTTTTTTCACATCTCGTTTGTTTATATGTCTCCTGCAATACATTTAGTTACCTAATCCAATGCGCTGAATGCCGTCATTAACACATTCAACTGTATGGGTAACTCGTATTACAAAAATCAAATATTGACTTTTGACTCATTTGAATATAGCTCGTTAACAATTCACGCGTTATTAGGTTAAGACAATAATTCACTAATTTTCCTGGTCTTGGTTTAAAGATTATTTACACATGCGTCATTTCATGTGTGCCACGATGATTAAAATACCTCGTCTCGGATTTTGGTCGACAAACACGAATACACGATTCTCTGCAGTACATGCTTGTTTTAGTAATAATAATAAGCTGCCTCTGTTATAGTTGGTCGATTTTTTTTTTTATTAATCGGTTCTAGTCCGCAAGGCCATTATCAACGCGTGTTTCCAAGGAACCACGATTTTCACTATTATTTTGCGGTTTTTAGTTGCATAGTTTATCGCTTTACTGCAAAAATATTTTCGATAATTCATGTATATAAGTTCTTTACATTAATAATAATTGTCATTAAAACACGCGTCTATTTTGTTTTGCTAAAAACATTCTCCTTTTTTAATAGGTGCGTATGTGCTACATTCTACATTTCGAAAATAAAAAATAAATTACACTTGAAAAAATTAAATTATAATAAAGCGTGCACATTTTTTTTTGTAATGTTTTACGAAATAGGTACTAGGTTATAATGTGTCAATAATGGAAAATTCAATAATTCACAATAATATATGTATAATAATATACTATCTATACATTTCTAAACTACTTTTCCGTGAAGTTTCTCGATTTTGTCGTAAATGTTACGTTATCAACTTACCTGGAATGAACACAATTATAATAAATAATAATAGATAACATAGTTTCGTTAACTTATCGTTTTGCAAATAAAATCGGTGGTATTTATTTTTATTCATACTAAATGATCTGATTCACAAAATGTTACGTGTTATTGATTTATTGTGTTATTTGATGTTTTAACTTATCGATTCGAATCAAAATCGATTGATAAATAATTAGTTTACACGGGCTTTATTAATAAATAATAATAAAAAAATACTAAAGCAGTTATGATGAACCATACGAAAATTCGCGTTATTAGCGAAACTAAACATCACTGTCCATAACCATACACATTTATAATTTATCTATCCATTATTATATATTTATACCAACATTACCAACGCAATAATAGGAGGAAAAAGTATAGAAACAATTGCCGAATTAAATTGATTATTCTCACGTACGCCAATTAATAAATATTATATAATTAATGTATAACATTTTAATGGGTGACTAATGAACAACATACAGCACTATTTATAGTGCAATATTGTTATGATAGTGCATTATTGCACAAATTTGTAACATAAATCGATTCCAGGGTCCTGCTATAAAATCGTATTATTTTTTATATTACACATATTTTGTGATGTGGAAGAATTGGGTCAGGTCCAATTACATTTTTTCTGCCATTTTTTTTTTCTTTCACTCATTTTTTCACACAACGTTCTTTGTGTCGTAGTGTTATTTTCGAAAAGGTTGAAAATTTATTATTTTACCCGTGCACAGGATATAAATAATAAAGCAGGGACATATTTTTCCATTAGGCAAACATTATATTATTATGTCTCGTGGTTCTTGAGCAATCATTAAAAAGTGCTCTTAACTCTTCACTTTTCAGAAACCGTGGAAACGAGTAACGACGTCTTGTCAAACAAACAAATCGCGTCGCTTATTATAGTCGTCCAGCGAGACGTGCGTGTGTATTTAAGGATGTATATTTTTTTCATACGCCGCAAAGGGTTGTGCCTAAAAATGTTCTCGAGAGTTTTCAACAGAGCACTCGCGTGTACTGAACACTAAACACGGCCGGTATCACAAAAACACATTGCACATTATCATTTCAAAATGGGAGCCCGGAGAGGAACAAAAAATTCTTTTGTAAGCAATGTTTTAACCAACGAAAAAATATTTATGAAATCTATTATTGTCTATTTCCCCCGTCTTCGTAATGAAATATTGTATGTGTGAATCGCTCCTGTCTATGTAGAGGCACTCTGATTGAAATCCGTAGTGCAGCAGTTAGCAAGACATTCGGACGTCACGCATTATTTTTGTAACCATTGAATTATTGACCATTTTAATACGACGATGCTACGTAATAATGTTTATTATTCCTGTAAAACGTGCTTGTCGTTCTTGAATTTATCCGTTTTCTCCGATATTGTTACAACATTGAGGCACACGTGCAAATCACCATTATTTTAAAGATCTAGGGTTTCATATGTTATATTTTATTACGTCGGCGCAGTTTGCAAGAGGGGTACGCGGCATGTTGTGCGTTTGCGTGATCGGCAATTCGACGAAACGCGATACACACAAGTTGTACTAGAAACATTCTAAGAAAAATATTGTTCGATTTCCGTTGAAAACCCGATTTTGGAATTTTTTTTCCTTCTCCCTACATATTAGCACGAAAGCGTTAAAAATATTATAATACAAGCCCGCAGTCGTGAACTAAGTTTTACTATTCGGTATTCGAGCACGCGCGATGACCAGGCATATTATGTGTATTTTATAACCGATGGTCGAATAGTATTGCTCGTTTGCCCGTGTTATTATATGTTATGTAGCTACACGATAGTCGAAATGTTGTGTACGTCGCGTCGCGATGATAATATTGTTTTGTTAATTTCGTTACAACCGGTTAAGACGACGCGACGATGACGACGATAATATTATTATTGTCGCCTCGAGTGGCGGTCATTAGCCGCTCTGTGATCCTATGCGTGCGCGCACGCGCTCCAACACTTGGCTTGTGGTAAAAAAAAAAATAAAACGTCCGGTGGTATGTGTACGAAAAAAAGGGAAATAAAGGAGGACGAAAAAAGCACTCGTCCGCTAGTAGAAGTATTTGCGGGTGCAGAAAAAAAAAAACCATTTTCCGACGACACTCGCAGATCTGAAGCATAGACAACAACATACTTGTACTCACCAAATGTACCATAATGATATTATAATTAAAACGCGTCGCCGTCGTCGTCGCCATCGTTGTCACGGTACGTCCGGTCGTAGTCCGTCTCGGCGACTCGGCGCAAATCGGCTTCGGAGCGTGTAAAACGCGTCGCCGCTGCCGTATCCAAACGCGAATTTACACCGATTTCGAACAAAACCATAGTACAGTGTTCATCTTTGGCATTGTCGCGATCGGCACAGTACGTCTTAGCGAGTACAATTTATAGGTAGAAGACGAATGAGAAAAAAACCGCTCCGTGCCATATGTATACCCGGTAAATGGTTCGCATAAACCTATTGTATACTATGTACAAACACGGTCGGTCGGGGATGTAGGTAAATGTATACATCAGTCATCAGTATATATATATTTATATATATTTATAAGATCGCGCAGTAACTGCAGTAATGCCATCACGCGTGTGTCATCGTCGTCGTGGACTTAACCAATTTTCACGGTTACATCGTCATAGTCGCTCGGTTTAATTCGCCAGTGCTTCAAACAGTGTTATATACAGAAATATACATGTGGGTACTATTAACGAAACTATCGCCCGCATGACGTGTTGTCTACGTCTTAAAAACGTACAACACGTTACACGTGGCAATATTTATAGCCGTGCTCGGTAGAACCAATTTTATGTCGCTAAAATTTAAACCGACCCGGATAGGCCAGTCGAGCATTGGAAAAAATCTCCGAGAGCCTCTAACGTGGCAGGAAAAAATATATTATTCAATAATTTAACCATTGCCTAATCCATAAGATTGGCCGTCTGCGTTACACGGCTTAGGAAAGCTCCATGTCAAACTCACTATTATTATTAGGCCACTGCCCACTAGACTGCTAGCGCATATTATATGGGCCGGTAGAAAAATATTTCTCAAAGAACCAATGGAGTCCAAACTTGCCCTAAACTGACTCATATGATCAAGGAGAATAACATTCATCTGTGTTTTTCCGTAAGTATTTCATGTTATTTGAATTTTTAAGCGAATTAGGTGTTACATACTTATATATAACTCGTCCGCAGCAATATACGTAATAGTATAAGTTCAGTTGTTTTCGATTTGTTCTCATTAGTCCTCGGACAAATTCTAATCTCTCAGCACTAATAACTAATAACTAAAATACAGATAGGCTAATCTATGATATATTAAGAAAATAACATTTATTGTCAAATAAAAAATAATTAACTACTACTAATTACTTACTAACTAGTTGATAACTCAAGTAATAGTATTATTTTAGTATACATTATGTAACTTTATATTTCTTATTAAAATTTTTACACATTAACTATTAAATGTTTAATAATTAGAGTACGTAACGTAATATTTCAATCATGTCGATGGGCGATGGTATTTATTCAAATGATTTATTCGCCTAATGATGAAGATTTTATAATTGGTGTGCTACATGTATTACCGAATACCGAGACCACGATGTTTTCGTGATCGATTAAATCCATTCACTGAATATAAAGATATACTATAGGTACAGAATTTAATTAGACAATTGGATTTTTATGTTTTTATCAGTAATAAATGTGATTTAATTTATCCGGTAACATAAATTTACAAATTGTTTTATGCAACACACATAAATTCTATACAGAGCCATTAAAACTTTACGGGATGAATAAGTTTCAGGGCCGTTAACAAATTTATAGACTAGTCTTTATGATGCAACCCTCCCTTAATATTATGCTTTTTCAGACGTTTCATACAAATATCCCCTCCCTTAGCCAGGTCCTTCTTCGTCATCCTTTTGCGTACGGTGTGACGACGGTTTAACGGTACAGTACGACGGGTGAGTCAAGAGCACGCCAGCACACGTCCGAACGCCAAATCAACTGAAACGTCGACGACGTGTACCTGAAAATAATAATAATATATACCTATTATATTGTGGCATAAGACGCATTAAATTACGCGCCCGGTGCACATCGTCTCCCCGCGATCACGCGGTATCGAAGTCGTTGTCACGACATTTCTGGTCATATCGTCGTCGTCGTGTGTTTTTTTTTTTTCACTCCAACGCGGATGTTCCGCGATTCCACAGAAACCGTCGTTACGCCGTTCTCGTTTTCCTATTTATACATAATTATAATATACGGTATTCATGTTGTTGTATGGTCTTTTTTAAAGATCGCTCTTCCTGGAAATGTCGATAGCAATAACTAATAATGAGAATAACGTTAAAACCGTATTTTCATTTTTCATCCTCGTTTTCACGATTCGACGGTGCCCGACGTACATCCCACTAAGGGACGCCGTAACAATTTCTGGACGTGGGGGCAGACCATATCATGATAATATAGTTATTTTATATTATTTCATTGATTACATGTAATTATTTTTTTCTGGAGGTTAAAGATAGTGCGTATATATATTGTATATATGTGATTATTTGCTAATTTCAAGTTTTTATAATTTTATAGATATATAATAATAAAATAATGTTATGTGTCAAGCGTTTCTGATTTGATTGCAAATAAGTTATTAATGTCCACTGCAAGTCTGTTTTGGTATTGCCGAGGCAGTAGTTATTGTATATAAGAGCGAAATCAAGCGTTTTACTTGGTTTATTAATCGATGTGAAACCATGTAACTTATATTTGATATAGTCATATAGGATTTCAGAATTTCAGATACTATATAGCATAGCTATATTGAGCGCATAGAAAATATGTTGGTATTAGGTAGTTTTAAAATATATTTTTTTTTCAAGTTTTATATTATTTATTGTTTGCATTTGTGTAGTGTTCATTGAAATTACTTTATTCAATCCAGTTTGAGTAGATCAGCTCATTAAGAAGACCGTCTGTTAGGGCAAAATGTTCTTTCATTTTAATGCTGTTTTGTCATCCATGTCAGCAGGTGGTGTTGCAGAATATTTAAGTCTCACAAAGGGTTTGCGAGTTCTAGGTATTTGTGGTTGTTGCAAATCAATATGTTAACTTATATCAATATGTTAACTACAAACGCATAATGGCGTGAACTACACACAAGACGAACAACAAACAAACTAATTCGTGGCGATTAGTGATTAAAATTTCAAAATTAAATGTATCATTTTCTCAAAAAACGATGATTTATCTCACGGTCATCGTTCGTTATCGTTATTTTGTGACGAGAGTACAAACTTTAGTCTTGCGGGGACATTATATTATAATATTTATCATAATGTGTAATACACACCAATTATAAATACACGGTGCATACGCATTACGCGTAAGCTAAACATATTTCCTCAATGAAAGTTACAATACTGAAAATCATTTATACTACTATTAAAAGGTATGAGAATACATTTTCAATGAATCTATGGTCTAGCTCTAGAATATGGAAAATAAGAACACGACTATTCAATTTTGTTTTCTATTAAATTATGAAAATAAATCTGAATTTTATTCAAATCCCATGTTTTATTGTGGTCTCATCTGCCAAGAAATATCTTTCGTATAAGGATAGTTGCCCTCCACTGCTCCTATTATTCCGGTTTCACTATATCCACTTGATAATTTTTGAAAAATCTCTAAAGATAAAATCCAGGGCCTTAAATTGTGTGTAGGTATACTACAATAAACCCTTAGTGTAAAACAGAAAATGCAGTGTGTACTTCAACATTTGAAATTGTAAGTAAAAAAATATTTCTCTAAATTCATTGAAACATTTGAAACATAATATAATTTCATAATTGAAAGTACAACACAGAAGTCGCATTTCACCGATTACAATATTTATTTTACGTTTTACCGATTGAATCTATAATGGATATTTTATAAAATATTCAAGAAATTAAAAAACACACATATATGTTTAGAATACACTATATCAGATTCACGGTCATTATTCTATTAAATACAAAAAAATTGGAAAAATTGATTTATTCCAAATAAATTAAGTCACTTTTCAGAAGAATAGCCTATTTTCATCTTATGTACAAACCGAAAAACATTAATTTTAAACGTGGTATGATGTATGAATAATTATAAAACTTTAAACCCTGGTTCGACTTCTAGGCTAAAAGCATTATATAGAATTATATAGATAATGATTATGGTACGTATGAGTCACACATGTCGAAGCCTACATACCTGCTGCAGCAAACTGCACCTACACACCATTCAATGAATCATAATAATATTATTTACCAATGGTAATATGTATGAATTCGTTTTTTTTTAATCGATCCATCGAATTTTTATGTTTATATAATTGCCGTCTTTTCCCGGACAAGTATGGGGAAAATACGCAGTATTTATTGCCGCTAAAAAAATAGTACCATTCGTACCTATATATTATTTTCACATAGATACATAAAGGTAGACTATTTCTATTTTTACATGTGTCGTTTTCTTCGGGCCGCGGGTCCCCGAGGTCGAAAGAGTCGTGCAAATACAGGGGTAATAACTAATAATATTTCGAAAAGGGCTCCGGGAACTATGGAGAGAGTTCATGAGCTCCCAGAGGTCGGACCCCTCGCCTTTGACTGTATACAGTGTACAAGTTGGTATAATTGTTTGCCGCAACGTTCGCTTGGAAATGTATTATTGTTTTGTAGGCGCATATGAGGTAATAATGACTAATGATTATTTATGGTGGTGGCGGACGTCGTTGTAAAATATCGTGAACGTGTTTAGCGGGAGAAAATAAGAACTTACCAATACGAACGTGCGCATATTATGATGTACACGTACAAAGAAGTGAACGCACAATGCGCATTGCTCGTTCTGAAACGCTCGCCAAAGTTTTTAAAAAATCTCAATCATTTTAGAATTTTGTTTATATGTACAAGAATATTATACTCATGTACCTATTCATATAATATGTGCTCTGCACATCAATACACGAAACGTGTATTATTGTGAAAAATAGGAGAATACTCGGAATTAAAAAAAAAAAAAAAAAATAATAACCTAAAGCACTCCGTCCCATTCCGCCCCTATGATGAGTCGATAACTCTCGGATAGTAAAATGTCTTTGAAACGGTCGCGTCTATGTGTATACTATACTAATAATATACTAAGGGGTTAAAGTGAGGGAAACGCAAGACAACTCAGTCCCTCTATCTCTCTGATAACCCCAAATAACGTCCCCTTTAACTATTTCTTATATTCTCTAGAACGCTCATTTTTAAGGAAATCATTTTTATTTTCCATATACCTGAGCCATAATTTTCGAAACTCAATTCTCAAAAGAAAATAATTATTACACATTAAAGCCTACCATCACAATTAAATTTATATTATTTGTATTGTTGTGTAATAGCGTTTTCCACTTGCTTACACTAGTATACGCACTGGTATCACTATCACTAGTGTTATGTACAATGCGAATTCCACATGATTTTACATTGTATTTTACCCTACACGAGTGTTAAATTTATATATCCAAAAAAAGTATCTTACCATGATATGTGGACTCTAAATGCCACCTATGATCGTATGAAGTATACGACATACGTTCATAACTGCTAACATAATAATTGAATAATTAAATTTTTTAAAATGTTACATTTTATCAAAAACTCGGCTTGAATTAAGAAAACAAAATTTCAAAGGGATACACATGGTAAGACATGTATGGTATACTGTACATACTCTACAAAAATTGCACGGAACACTCAACATTTCTTTGGTATTTGAATCTCCCCTACAGCTTGTATTCACTCTAAGCCCTGAATATACTTAAGGTAATCATGCCAGGAGATAATCCCTCACTACTTCCCCACTCAATAGTCAATCCTATATACCGTTAAGCGTATATTACATCACTTGTACGTTATATTATACTCGCGTGCACCGATGTTAACCTAAATACAATTTTCGCACGTACGCGGCGTTCAGAAAAAAAAAAAAAAAACAAATTGTTTTATTTTATATTATAATATTATATACAACTCGTCGTGTATGCAAACCGCGCATACAATATAGCGGATTAATTTAACTTTTTTACAATTTTTTTTTATTTTTTTATTCGCCGCGTAACTTTGAATAATACTCGTAACTACACTATATAATACATGCATCACCTCTGCTGCGTATATTATCAGCTACATAGTGTGCGCGCGTACGTTACGCATACAGAAGTACAACATTATATACATACATACGTACAACATACATATAGAGGTACCTGGAGTGTCTCGGCGATTGGTACCTACCTATGTATAATAATATATGCGTTCGGTCACGTTTTCAATTAAACGCTTTTTGTTCGGATCCAACGATGCGAATCGCTCGGCGGATTGCCCAGCTGCGTAATTAGATTTAACGTAGGGAATACAGCAGTAGCCTATATATATATTATGTATATTATTGTATTATATATATATATTATTGTGCATTGATAATACTGCAGTGAGCGAGCATGATGCTGTACATATACACGCACCGGTATATAGCGCAACGTCGGTAATTCGTCGTCTCTTATTATTGTCGCGCACAATATATAGTACACTAGCTGCAGCACACATACGACAGTTATACATGCGACTATTTATATGATTATACGATTTATACGACATAGCGAACAGTAAGGAAAAAAATATTAAATACAAATATACATATACATTTAAAGTACACACACACATGATACAATGCGCGTATAAACAAGTCGAAACGGGGCTTGTGTGTGTGACCAGGTGATCCGACGACTCGCGTATGTATAATATTATTACTTATATTATGTATTAAGAAGACGATAACCGAAAAGAAATTTAAGACCATAATTCTTTCCTTTTTATTTTATTTTTTTAAGCAGGATGCACGGATTCTAAGTATAGTAATCCTGTTTCGTTGTTTACCGTGTCACCCCGTTCCAATCGCATTTATTTGTGTGTGTGTATAATATATTTCTGTCTTGGTTTTTATATAAAAGGGAGGTAAAAAAAAAAAAAAAAACAGTCGTGTGAAAAGACATTTCTATACGTGACTGCTGCAGCAGACATACCTAACAGTCGTCAGAACAATCGTCGTTGGGGGAAAATAACTATATTTCAACGACGCACGCATATAATACCACCGTAATCCGAAACGAAGCTTTTTTTTCTATCTATTTTACGTTTTTTAATTTTTGGTTTTCGAAAATAACTTTATTTTTCATTATTATTAGGCGTTTCGACTACCCCCCGCGTGGATTTCTGTTTTAGTGTGATGGTGACGGTAAAACATGCCAAGCATAATATATTATTATACAATACATACACATATAGCATTTTCGCAAACCTTTGTGCTCGTAGTGACAACCTGTCGTCTGCAAACGTTTTAATCAACTAGATAGTTGATCATAGGCCGCGGTGCTTCAGACGTATTCCGAAAACGTTCGTTAAAATCGCTACGGTACAATACTATATATCCATACAAGTGTGCGTGTGCACGGGCGTGTTATATACAAATGAATACATTATATCAAAAATAATAACAACAACACGGCGGTGTTCGGAGGGGGAAAAACGATGACTTTGACGTATACCGAAGGACCATAAAGTCATATATACAGTGTCCGTCACGGGGGGTATACTGTATGGTGTATACAACATTATATTATAGTATGTACACGCCACGTACTATATAATAATATAATATACGCTGTACCGAGAGGTTTCTCCTGGTCGTCGTCCCGTTATATGTGCGCGTACTTTATGCCTCTACTACATCCGGCCGCCGCCGTTTGTATGTTATTTGGACACATTGAAATTAGGGTTTACCCGCAGTGCTGTTGTACAACACAAACACACGCGGTCAGACGTTCAGGCGACGTGCACACGCACACACGCACACACACACCATCGTAATAATAGTCGGATATTATGTATTTTACTCCGCACAGGAATTTGTTACGATCACACTGATTTGTGCATTGTGCGTATACTTTGAAAATCTTTACCGCAGCGTCTCGTTCGTTTATTGCAACGGTTTACGCACTAAACGACATAATACACGAGTATATAGGTGCGTATAACGTGCACTACATACCTATAACCTATAATATGTATTTAATATACGTAATGTGTGTACTTGAATCGGTTTGGCGCCGAAATGCATTTCACGCACAGTTTTCCGAAATATAATTATTGTGCAATATATTACCAATGTAAAGTGTGTATTATAGCATACGTATAGTTATCACACGTTTTACGGCGTGTCTGCGCGTTGATACATTATCATTATAATATTATGTACTACGTAATTATTATACTACTATGCCTATAGCAGCTTAATGCAGCCCGGAGACGTGCAGTAGCAATGGTGCGGAGTAGTATAACGAGCCTCCTCCGTCGCGTATAATCACACACTGCGCAGCGTACGGATATATTTTATGTAAAAAAGTAAAAAAAAAAAAAATACCACCGTCGGTACGTATGTGTGTATCGTTAATTTGGAACGGAGAAAACATTACGACATTAAATTACATAAATATATACACTTAATGTATACACCTGCGGAGAGCGATCTCTGTACGGATAAGAGGAGAACTTAATATTATGCTGTGTTCTGCGAGCTCGTAAGCTTGATTATCCGTCGACGATCGTTATCGCCAATTTCTTATTAGTACCTATTACTCACGCACGCACATCACCATGTTAACACACACACACCAACACTACTACTGAACCGCAGACGACTTATTGCAGACATATTATAATCTTATGTTAGTAACTGCACGCATACACATAGGTCAATATCGTGCGTTTTTTGGAAATTCAATTTTTTTCATTTAGAATTACATTATATTTTTCTCATCGGGTTACATTGTCACCATGCGTTCGCTTTATTCGCGAACGCCAGCTTTTTTGTAGTCGGTTTAGCATTATTGCAATTCGTCATTTGTTTATGCGTGTATACCTACACACCGACTCATACGGTTATTATGCTCAGATCTACGGTACTGCCGTACATATAATTATGTTTGAATATAATGGTAGTAAATGACTAGTAATACAGGGTGAGTTCGATAAGTATGTATAATACTTAAGGGGATTGTAAGCCACGATTTTCTGTTTCGGTCTATCACACGCCTAACATAAGAATTTAGATGTTTTCTATTTCCAACGTATCGGATTGTTCAATTAATGTGATACAAATTTTGAAAACTGATTTAAATTTGTTGTTAGACCTACTTTAGATCGATTTTCCCATTTTTTTGATTATTTCCCCCAATATTTCTTAAAACAAAATTAAACAAATTGGATACATAAATCAAATAAAGTTAATTGTTAGTTATGTTAAGTATAACATTTAAAAAATGTGAGAAAGTCGATCATCTAAACAATACTTCACAACAAACTCAAATCAGTTTTCAAATTTTTTTATCGCATTAATTAATCGATTGGTACGTCGTTGGAAATAGAAAACGTTGAAATTTCTATGTTTCGCATGTAATGGATAGAGATAGAAGATCATGGCTTACAATATATCCGGTCCGCCAATATAATATTATATTATAGTTTTACCGAATACGTTAATAATATCGCGGCGTGTGTATCGATATATACAGCGAGTACCTACCTGCAAATGATACATCGGCAATGAGATTTCCATTTTTTTTTTTTTTTTTTTGTTCAAATTTTATAAATATGGTGTAGAAGAGAAAGAAATAGTTTTGATAAAGATTACTTTATTATTGTTATTGTTATTATTATATTGTACCTGCCGCACGAAAACACATACACACGGTAGTACGCACAAACACAAATGCGTCCCGAAAACAGGTAGCACACGGCAGTACATTACAAGTGCACGTATATTATTGTTTCGTATATTATAAGACTATGTGCGCGGTATAGAAAGATTTTCGCGGACACGTATAAATGCGGTGAGCATCGACCGGAGACCCTTGACGTCTCGGCACGAAAGGGTCTTAGGATTCATAATAAACAATCATACCTACCACATATGGCGTTTGGTCGCAGGTAGGTATAAAATAATATTGCATTGTGTGTACAGCGAGGGACACGGGGACATGGACGGCGAGAGGCACGCACGTCAATAATGTTGAAGATCTAACCAGGCCGGGCACCTAATGTACAGCACTGCATGTGATGCGTGTTATAATATGTACAGCGGACCGATTTTTTCTCCTCCAAAAATCGTTTATATTGTCTTCTTCTTATAATTTTCTCGAATATAATAATATGTGTTCGGTTATCCGAAACAAAAAATAGCCCCATTATAATCCCAATAATGTATATAAATATAATATATAATGTATATGATTCCGCAGTAATAACTATTGAAATGCAAACAGTTTTAACGGATTCGATGAAAAACATACACACACGCACACATAGTAACCTTCAGGTATATTTTATTAGATTTCTCTCGTTTACTCGTATTATATACTTATTCTTATTATACTTATATTATATATATATATATATATATATATATAATGTCTTTTATGCGTTGTAACATACATTATATATACATACATCCCAATAATATGATATGTACACTTTTTTCTAAGAATATTAATTTTTATTATAAATTGAAACTATATTTATAGAACAATAATATAGGTACAAATGTACAATGAATATATATATCTACTACCATTATAAACCATACGCTTGTGATGGTGGTACAGAGTTACAGTTTATATTGATTGTATGACAATAGATAGATAAAACAATAACTACATTGTTAAATTACAATATTTTTAACACATGAATTCAGTTCACAGCTATATAATATATTCACAGCTATTCTAATGAAATGAGTAACCACTTGACAATCATTTTGTTGAAACTCGACTTTTTAGAATAATTCCTGATGTTACATGAATATATAAATATAATATATATTATGTATATTTATTTTTTGTTATTGATAAATGACAAAGAGTTGAAAAAAGAAGGCTTTTCCACAAATTTATTACCTAATCATTTCTTGGAATAAAATATTTTAGTATCATAATATGGTCAGTTTTCCCTTTTATCTCACATGGCATTTGTACTTATTAGTTTTTGATTATAAATAGAATAACTGTTATTTTTTATATATATATCATTTTTCTACTGATATATATATATATATATATATATATAATATTTTGTATATATAATGGATCCTTCTAAATTATGTTATGTATGACAGGTCATTATGATTTGTCTTTGCTGTATTATAATTTATAAGGGGCCTTATAGAAACACCTCCTCCCAAATCAAAATACCATAATATATTGTATATAGTACTGTTTAGTAATGCGAAATAAATTACACGTAGAATATGTAATGGTAAAAATGTTTTGATTTTGGAATTTAACGAACACAGTTATTATTAATATATGTATAGGATAAGTATATGCAAGAATTTACACTGTTTTCAGCTATAATAAATAATATGTATTATTACTACATGTTATGGTAGTATGGTATTTACCATAGTTTTCCGCCATACGTTTGGGCTACAGAAATTTTATTTATTTATTTGATTTTTCTGATCTTATACACAAAAGCTCTTTAGACATTTCTTAAATTCTAACAAAAATCCATTTCCGTATCCCCTGTATATTCTTACTTCACAAATCACATTATGAGTGCACATAATCATCCCCAAAATAGCACATGTTACACATACCTTAAACAACACGCATATAACTGTAAATAAGATATTGTAAATTTTCGAATTTATGGTTCGCATATTGCTATTAGTTTTTGTACATTTTTATATTGTTCGTAGTCTTAAATTAACTGCAGTCTGCAATATTATACCATTCACTGTTACAGTTAATTATTTTTCTTACGGAGTTACAGTATTCTTAAAAACGTATTGCACGGTCGGCATATCGTTTTCCGTACACTTCACTCGTTTTCGCCGTGTACATAATATGACATATTGTTATTATAATGTCGTATTTAATGATTATTATTATTATTACCCACCCACACCTTTCGCGGACCACGTACGTACGGTACATAATATCATGCAGCGGTGGTATGTATTATACACGTCGTGCCGTCACGTAACCAATCACGTTCGCGTGGTGTTCGCGTCCATCTAATTATATCCGAACGACGACGACGCACATGAACCCTCTGATTGAATATTCATTTGTTATTGTTTCCCCCCCCCATTCCCGCGTGTCGGCTGCAGTGGTTGTTTGTGTTATATGCTTTGACCTCGATCGATGATATTATTATTATATATAAAAAATATATCATACATTAAGTAAATACGTATATCGTGACGACGATCGATGTGCGCAACGAAATAGCGACGACGACAATCGATGAATGGCTGCGTACACGAAATCCTTAACTGACGTCTACGATGATAACGTCAAACGTGGTCCTGCGCATCAGGACGTGAAAACGTCTATTTCCAATACGTCTGTCAAGAGCCCAGACCGGCACTGCGATGTTATTAATTATCGCGGTTATTCAGTAAATGGTATACGTTAATACCTAATATATATTATTCTAATAATACGTGATATAAATTCATGAAGAATAATAACCAAAAAGGTTCGCGGGAAAAAGGGTTGAGATTCGGGAGTGCACTTCGAGGGATTTAACAAACCCGCAGAAATGTAAAGGTGCAATGTATTCCGTTACATTGAAACGTTATAAATATCTTCTCAGAAAAACGTCTTCCACATACAGGCAAGCGTCATTGGATGATTTGCTTTGCTTTAGTTGGTGATTGAAGTAATAGTCGAAGGGTTTGGTAGCCAAATTGGAGCAGCTATTGGACTGTGTGCTTTAAAAATCGATTTTGCGTAAAACTGTGGACAATTATGGTAGTGAAAAATGTCGAGGGAATAAATATGGTTGCAGCGCAAAAACAATAAATGCACGTATAAAATATATAGCTGCAGCTGACGGCAAGCTATACAACTGCATAGATGCAAATAAGTAATATTACATTTTGCTCAAACCTTTTTGTCTTTTAACATTAAGGACCTCTTACGCACCATCTAATCAAAATATTACTACGTGTACACCCGCAGCAGATATAAAATAAAGTGTGGCAAACGTAATATTCTCTATTCGTTCTTTTCGTCTCGACATTTTATAACAATAATAATTATACATACGGATGACGACGACGACGACGATATAGTGGTATACTATAATATTATGTAGAGTATAATATTTTCGAACGGTTTTTACCCGGAGGAACCGCGCGCGTTTGAAACAAAAGCGCGAGACGATACATTTAATTAACACGTACCATTGTTGCGGGCCGAGTGTTTTACACGGGCGTTTCAGCTTTCATTGTGTATACATAATAATAATATTATAGAGCTCATTGCTGTTGTTTTTTTTTTTTTTTTGTTCTTTTCGCGGTCGCTGCAGTACAGTGTCGTATTGTTTTTTTTTTTTTTTTCGTTATTATATTATTATTCGACTTGACGTGCGTGTTTATGTGTGCGTATATGTATCGACACACACACACACACACACACACACACACACACACACACACACACACACACACACACACACACACATACACAACCAATGCATGTGGTCCGTATATACGCGCGGCGAACAATGGGACCCTGCCCCGGGTCTGCGTATACGTATACATAGGCATATAATATAAACGAATACAAAAGTCTCACACACGTACATGGCACGTATGCACATGGCAACGTACACTTGTTCACGGATATCGCGCGCAATGAGCTAAAAAGTAAAAATTAATATGTATTATACGCCTCGTGCTACAGACAATTCGCTGTATCAAAGAATAACTTCCCATTACAGTTTTGTTACAAATCCTGGGGTCGATTGAATATTTTTAATTTCGTTCGTTTTCTTTCGAGGATTCACGGATTCGTTGTGTACGAGCGTTTGATCTCGGACCGGTGCTACACATGTCTTGGCGCAGGACACAAGTATTGCATTGGGTTCATATCCTAGTCCGGGGATCACTTTTTGATCATTGGATTTGTATAATTGTTATGCTCGCAATGAGGAATATGACGTTACCAAAAAGTTATAGGCAATATTTTTTACATAGGCTTAGAACGGGCGGTGGATTGATTCGGAGCAGAAAGTTTGCAAAAATTAACGTAAGTATATGAATTATAGCGCATCCACATATTGTGTGCCTGGAAAATTGTACCATTCAAAATTAATATTTATACAGAATTATCACCACTCTCACTCTCTCTGCAGGAGATCCTCCTCATCTTTTCAAAAGGATTCGATGTAAGGACCTAATTCAACTACAGGCACCAAAAAAATAAAAAAAATAAATCATAATAAAAAAATGTAAATGTCAGTAGGAGTGCCTCCGATGGGTGGATTCTACTCATGTTAACTTCATGCTATTGTATATCAAAAACTAAAATTCCTATTGTACACTTATACAGGTTGTATATTTTTTTTCTTTGATAAAGAAATAAAAATAAAAAAAAATACAGTATATTATACATACATGGCTGACCTTAGAAACTTGATGGCATCTAGAATAAATGGTGGTATGGGGATCACGAAATAAATTTAAAATATATTACATAGGTTAGACATTATATACGAACAAACCGAACTTGTTTGGTTATTGACTATCATATAATACATAAATGATTTTATATCTGTGTATGTAAATCGTATATTTGTACGGGTAAAAAAGAACGTTTTCCTTACATACCCGGTAAGTACCTACATGATGACTGATGTATTTGTTTTTCGTTGACATTTGGTAACAATCCACTATACGTTTGACGAGAAAATCCTAGACATAATATTTTGTTTTTAGTGTATATTTTACTCTCCGTACTCGCCGGAGAAGTGCACGGACGAGGTTTACGAGTATATATGGTATATACAGAAGACGCACGTGGATTATATATATATATATATATATGTGTGTGTGTGTGTGTGTGTGTGTGTGTGTGTATGTGTGTGTGTATGTGTACATTCGTAAAGATTGAAAACTAATATATAGGTCGTAAGCTTGGTGTGTCGCATGCTCGGCCGCAGGATCTAAGGTTGGATAAATCTTCTTCCTTCAAGTCCGCGGGGCGCGGAGACGTCACTGCGGCGTAGTACACACATATGCAATATATAATACAATACAGTACAACGTAAGGAGGTGTACGCGCAGTCGCTTTCACCGCTTTCAAAAGTCACACATTGAAACAATAATATATCCGTACGTTTGCGTATAACAATAATGTGTACAACCGAAAAAAAAACCGTATTGTTCTTTCGGAAAAACCGCAAAAATTACGTAAAAAAAAAAAAAAAACAAAACCGGACCTATATAAATACGTACATGATATATTGGTATATATGTATACTTTACGCGTGTACGCATTTGGAATAATATTTACACTCGATTGTTGTGAAATGACGTTTGTGCTGTATGTTATATATAGGTAAGCGTGTCGTATACCAGCTATTTATATAGAATATATCATATCGCAGTGCGGATTTCCGAAAAAGCGCCGGGAACAAATTTTCTTGTTTATGCTCCATAAGAAAAGGACCGAGAATTATATTACGTAATACCGTTTTGCTGTTGCATCGCGTTCCTTCGAGTCCGTCCGATATCGATTTAAACCGATTCATGAGAATTGCGTTTATTATATATATATATATTTTTTTTGTTTTAACCTTGTATATAAGTATAAAAATTATGATAATTTATTAAAATTTTTTTATTCTACTTATAACTAATTTAAACTCAACTGTTATATTCTCTTTTCTTATTTTATTTCTCTTATTTTTTTTTCTCTTTCTTTTCAAGGTTTTTATAAAAACTGATTGATTTTATATTTACAAATATTTATATAATTAATACTGTACTCTTTGCCCTACAACTTACAAGGCGTTATTACTTATTCATTTATATGAAATTAAGTTATTATTATTATTATTATTATGAAGTGTACTGCGTTGTGTTATTACTTAATGACTAGGTAATGTACATTATATGTACGTTAAACTGCAGTACATTGTACAATATTTACTATGGACTTATGTTTGTTAAATTAAATGAAAAAAAAAACTGTATTTGAAATACAAAATTTATAATTATAAAATTTACTCATACTCAGTAGTATATTAGTTTATGCAGCATCAACATGGCCCTCCAACTTTAATTTCAATGGAAAAACTATAGAATTAATTATTTGATCAAAAATATTGCGTCTCATATAAGTGGAAGCGGATAGTGTATTAGAAACTAAATATCTCAAAACTCTAGCCATATTAATCCTATCCTCAAGTGAATACTTAAATTAACAGAAAATTCAAAGTCGATAGCTCTCCCTTTCAACTAGTATAAATAAAAAAAATCAAGTTTGAGTGATATCAAGATTAAAATCATTCCAATTCAATTGCTTAATAAACATCTAAAGAATTTCAATCTAAAACCTTCTGCGCATTCTGTGTAATGATCCTGTGCTTGGAGCATGCACGAAAATCTAATGAAAATCTACGAACTTGTTGTTGACCGTGAAAACAAAACGCGCGTTGTCTTGTCTTGAACCCCGCGTGTTTTGTAACTTCAACGCAGGTATATACCAATAAATAATTCGTTCGGAGGTGATTTGTTTGCAAGGGCGGATAATGCAATATTATTATTCTCAGCTCTCATGCGTGTTCCTTTGTATTAATAATAATAATATATGTATATGGGCACGTTTTCGAGCGACCCTAGCAGGAGGGCTTCAGCGTCCGCACATACACGCTGGCAGTCGCCAGAAAATGAGTTACTCGGTTCTTAAATTATAAACGGGTTTTCCTCTGCCACGGTATCCAAGCAAAAAATATCATACTCCAAACCTTTAATTGGGACATAAATTATAAACGTCACGGGCGCATGAGGGCTTCTAATTAAACCGTTCGCCTATTATATATTATATAGTATAATATACGTAAATGGTATACACAGCGTGGCTGCAGATACGTACTACGACCGCGCGTATACAAATCGAAATAAACAAACACAGTTATTATTATAAAATGTATGCCCGGCACACGACAGGGAGTCAAGTTATTCGGGTACTGTGTACGATATTTTGAGATGGGCACCGTAATGTGCATCATATTATAGTGACTTGTCGAGGATCGTACTGCACCGTGGTATATATAATCAGAGAGTTTTTATTAATGGTCCATACGGAAAAGTAAAACTAGTTAGGTATAGTAATCGTTTATTATTTTTCGTGTAATTTTTTGAAAAAAAAAAGAGACTTAATTGACTGCGATTGTACGAGAGTATAATGAATATTTTTAACAGAATCTAGCTGTACGATTTGGAACGATATCCGTCGCTTGCAGCAATAGTGTCAAAAAAAAAAAGAAAAGATAATATTTAGAAATATATTAAATCGAATTATTTATTACTCTAGCCATTTGTCTAGTAGTTTTTTTTTTTTTTTTAGTTGGTTATTCGAAACTACGTACATATACTATTAAGGTTATGTATTATCGTTCTCAACAGCGCGAACAGCTTTGACGCTGTATATTATATCATTTGGTAACTTGGAATTTCGAATAGCGCGAAAAAAAAAAATGCTATTGCTTAACGCGTGTTCTATACATATAATTGAGCTTTCAACGTGACGCGTAATTAGGCATTGATTCACTTCACTACGTAACGCATGCGTTTATTAAACTGTGCTCTGTAAAACCCAAGGGTTCCATGAAATCTTTTTTTTCAAAATTTTAAAGAATATTAAAAATAATTCAACTTATATCAATGGTGGCCAGTAGGAAAATGCCGCGTTAGTCGTGCATATTTACATTATAAAATAGTACAATATTATAATAAGAGAAATTTAAAGCAACGGTATTAATGGAATTTTGGTGTAGTTCAAAAGATGAATATCTCAATAGTAGCACAATTAGCCGTGTAGTACTTTTACCATTTCAAATCACTTATACGTGCAGGTGAAATGACGTTGTCTGCTTATGTATCAACAAAAAAAAAAATAAAAAATTAAAAAATACTGCAACAGATTTGATGCAAAGCCTGACATGTTAATTCAACTTTCATCAATAATATAAAGCCTAGTATTAAGTACTAGCTATACCTGTAATAATAAAAAGCAATTTCACTCATCTCGTTAAAATCAAAATTTAAAAGTATTCTGTTTGTCTGTTTATTGTCTAACTTATTATAAGAATTTTCGGTAAATTCTTAAAATATTTTTTTGAAATATCATCGATGCAAATAATCCCTACATAAAATGACGCCGTTAAAACTATTGAAACAAAAGCAAGTGCTTTACAATAATAGTGAACATAAAAAAAAAAAAACTAAGAAATTTTGATGTAGCGGGACAGCATTCGACATAATATATGTTATACGCGAATATAACATTATACACGTATATGTACAAAGTATAAAAACACTATAGTATAACTTCAGCTTGTATATGCATACGTTCAAGGATGATGCTCATATTATTATTGCGCAAAATTCACTTACACTGTGGTATGTGTACACATTATATAACAAACACACGTTTTCGTCCGTTTCGATAATTCATAGTCGGTGCACGTGTATCTATGGGTCTTTTGGCACGGCCCATAGCGCGCAAGGACGGTACCGCGATTTAATAGGTTTTGCTGCTGAGGAGTATACCGTCATGTGAGATGTGTATCGGAACCGTACAAGCTGAAAAAGGTTACGGAGAGAAGAGAAAGATATGCGCGCGGTTTCATATGTATAATATTATATAGTTATATCTAATAAAAATATAATAATGTGTAGGTACGCGTACTGTAAAATGTTTCTCCCGTTGTAAGTGCACACGGCGACGTTGCATCATACGATCCGTGTTTACAATAATAGACGTCGTTCAATCGAACATGGGCTAATGCGCATCATTATAAGGTTCCGATAATAATATTGCTCGGGTCGCGAATATAATATAATATACTGTTGTACATGTATAGGACGCCTCTGACAAAAGTTGCATAACCGCGGTCGAACGTAGGACCGGCAAGATTTTCGCGACCATAATGATAATAATAATACTTAATAATAATAATATTATATAATATCACGCGAGTGCGAGCGATCGACGTAGTACAATATGTATATCCGTACGATTTAAGATATTACCATAGATGGACAACAATGATGATGTATTATGGTAAATTAATAAATAATAATAATCGGCAGGCATTATCGCGGGAACGTCCGACAATCGCAAAATCCTCGCACGTGCATTTATTATAACAATATACGTCTTGTTATATTGACTTTCGCGTACGTTTACTTTGTCCTGATGGCGCACTCACGGCGAGCGCGTATTATTATTATCATCGCGGTCCACGCAGCGGTTAACCCCCGTGTCCGACGAGATCCGTTGTGATTTATAGTACATATTATAACATGCGCATAATAGTAATAATCCGCATACACCGCAATCACGCCGTGTATACAAATCTTTATGAGTACCTATTCGAGTATATAACGCTAAAACCGTCATTATAATGCAAATATATGCAACAATGCAACTGCGACGCGTACTGCAGCTGAAGCAGGACTGAGCATAAATTACTCGAAAAATAATAACAAAATATTATACAAGTTACGTATCTGTGTTACGCATAAAATATACAAGTTACAACAATAAAAATATTTTTTTTTTTTAAAAAAATGAGCATATTGAACGCATACTAAAACGATCTCAGCGAAATATTGTTGTGTATGACGAATACATGTTTTGTATAATATATATATAACTACATAGAGTAGTTATAGATAGATATTAGTTATATATATATATATATAGATAGAGTAGTTGGCGGAACGGATGCATATTAAATTATAAAATATTATAACATTTAATTATTGGTTAAGTGAAAAAATTACATTACTAAACTGTTAAAAATGTATATATTATGTATACATGTATAATAGTGTAATATATAATGAGAAAATTTTTATTTTAACAATGTATTTTGATCGAGATTTTAATGAAAACAAGTTGGGTAAATATTGGTCGTAATAGCGATGGTTTTCAAATTGTAAATAATCCAATGCTTGAGTATTATTCTCTTTAGATTTCGTTACAGGAGTTTAAACTCAAAATCTGATATTAATGCCACAATTCTTGTCGATTTTACCTGGCATAGATGTCAGTTAAGTTAGATTATAAGATTTTGAACTTACAACTTTGATATTTTGTGATTGGACATTTGGACTACAAAAATTGGTTTTTTTTTTTGTTTTTTTTAATCCATCTACTAAAGTATCTACTCATATATATATATAATTATCATTGTAATATCATTTAATAATTAAACACTTCAGAATAATATTTACATAATTATACATTTCGGCTCGATAGGTTAAACAAAGTGACGACATGAAAAGTGGTTTCTACTTCAATAAGTATATTACTACCTCTGGTCGTATAATATCATCATGCATACTAAAACGATCTCAGCGAAATATTGTTGTGTATGACGAATACATGTTTTGTATAATATATATATATATAACTACATAGAGTAGTTATAGATAGATATTAGTTATATATATATATATATATATATATAGATAGAGTAGTTGGCGGAACGGATGCAACATTGAAACGATCAGAAGTAATAAGCTTTTACGATGTATACCTATAGTGTTTTTAGACAGTTTTTATTTTATACTGTCTAACGAAAACCGCATTAAGAATGACGTGAAAGAGTAAACAAAAAAATTCCTAACTCTGGTATATACCGGATGAATATATAATATTACAATATTATATCACCGGTAGTTCACACGTATGTAGGATAACTATACACTCGTAAGTGAAGTGTAAAATGTTGCCATTTATGTGACGGGTTTAAAAATAAATAATACATTGTCATATTTTTTCCCGCGGTTCGGTAGAATGAAAACGGTCGGTAAAAAGTTCAACACCGCGTTTATAATAGCACAAACCGAAGTGAACGTTATTTCGGTTGTAACTATACGTATATATAATAGCGTATAGCGTATACCTACGTTGTTGTTGTTTTTTCCTTTTCGTACGTGGTTGGTATTGCGTTTTGTTGACCTTAGTTACGTGGATTTGTAACCATGTACACAAGTCTAATAATTAGTGTAGACGAACACATTTGCATTGCCACAACTCGGGTTTTATAAAAAAAAAAAAAATAATAATAATTTTAACACAAATAACATTTAACAACAAAGTAAATAGGAGTAGAGAAGCGCAGCGTATTGTATGGACGAAGAATGGCTCTCAGTGCTAAAATAAAAACAAACTATTATTATTATTATTATTATTATTATTAGTATTTTATAGTAGATAGTTCTATATTGATGGTTGACACACATTCCAAATGTGTCGTGTCGAAACTTTTTAATGTTTACTTCTTCCGTGTTCCCCGTGATAAATATTAATTAAAAAAAATAAAATAAAAACGTCAAATATATGGGCACAATAGCGAGGTTACCCATAATTTTTTTGTGTTTAAATCATTTATCACATTTCGTCTTGAGACATAAAACAGGAAGTTCACAAAAGATTTTTGTCGATGGAATCATTAGAAGAAAAAACGCGTCACACGTAACTTATAATATAAATCATATTATAATAAAAGAACTAAATTAATCGAAAAAAATTCAACGTCATAATCATGGCGTCTGATTGCGTTACATTTTTCCACACATATACAAGTATAGATAGGTATTATTTTGCATTAAAACAATAATCGATCGGTTGCTAAGAAAAAATGGTTATGTATGCGTTTGGTTAGACTTTTTTTTTTTTTTTGATTGTTGTTATTGACGTCTATGACGAAGTTTCGGAATCTTTGTTTTAGATATTCGTTTGTTTGTTGAACAACACATCCATATGTCTAATCCATATGATCATACGTTTTCAACGCGTCGTTGGGAAATAATAACTTCGAATTTTTTTACGTATGTGTGTGTGCGTATGTGTTCATGTGTGCGATGTTTGGATTCAGTGCTTCAAAAATACATTAAATCACTGAAAATGTAGACGGACAAAGATGAGAGGGGGGGGGGAGAAGAAAATAATTATTTCTTTCGACTCTAAATAATTACCGACGAAAATAACGACGATTTCTGGGGTAAGAATAGTGGCGGTTATAACTTGTCCCACGCGCACCCATCTGTTCCTAATCAATATAATATACGAATCCGGCTAACACATGACGTGCGGGGGCGACATTTGTGTGGAAATAACGAACACGCGGGTTCGAAAACTACCAAACAACATTAACAGCAGAGATTCGTGTGGGGAATCGTTAAATTTCGACGAAAAATAAAAATCTTCTGTGTTTAATTATATAATCATTTCATAAATATATAGGGATGAAGACATCCGATTCGTATAGTGTTTCATTTTTTACGCGTTTTAGACGTTTACGTACAACAGTGTTCAAAATATATATATACGTATATTATGTTATATTATATGTTATTTTAATCTCAAAAACGATTTAACGATTTCCTCCCCCCCCTCTCAGCTGACGTGGTTCGTAAACATTAATATCCGTGTACGGCTTCTTATTGCTCGTTCCAAACGGAAAATATTATGAACTTTACTCTGCCTCCGTACCCGATCGTTCGGTACGAGTAGTTATATTATCACTTGAAAACAATATGATGTGAAGGGTATATGTGTGTGAAGGGGGGGGACATAATGGTGAACTCGGATTTTTCATCGTCATTATACCGTGTACACTATATTTTAATATTTTTCTATTTTTACAAATACATATCCGCTCATTTTCAATCAGCGGACGCGTGATCGTCTTAGCAGAACATCATTACATAATAATATTGTTATTGTTTTTCACTGTCCGCGCACGCACCGTGCAAGCGAGCGGCTTCGCAACCGAACTGAAAATCCATCGGCTGTTTCATAGTTTTTAGTGTTTTCACCTGAAATTTGCGTATCGTATACATATTATATTATACACGTCCCGTACGTACGCGCGGTAGCCGGTTCGACTTCGAAAAACACATAATAACAATCTATTTCATGTTATTATATTTATCATGTTACTAAAGCGTTTCCTGCTGACACTTTTTACGACGTCTGCGCCGTGGCCGTATCAAATCGGACCGAACGAAGGTGCTCGTTTATCGCAGGTGTATAATGTATAATAATATTATATTTATATGTTATGCCGATACCGACCAACCGTGTTATTTATGCGCACATATTGTTCACACCGACTGCATTATTCGTTGTTGGATTTGTGCTTGTATACATTCGTAAACACGTACGCTCTGCTGTTTCGTACACAAATCTCGAAATAGCTTTCGAAGCCCTAGCTTTATAGATTTTTAAACCGTACATAATCGAAAATATATTATTCGCTGCAGTGATTCGACGTTATAATCTCATCATTTCAAGGGCGTATCAATTCGCAGGCTATAGGCTAAACCACATTGTCACGAGTTACCTTTCTGATTCTATGCTGCAAACGTCTAGAACGGTCTTAGACGTGTTTAGAAAACGCATACGTGGTCGTGATTTATGTTTTGCCAACAAAATGAACAGAAAACGCGACCATTATACTATGTACATATTATGTATACAGGACGATCCAGGACCTGCAGACGGGTGGATGTCATTGTAATTCAAAACATGATATAAAACAAAATATTATATAAACACGGTTTCTGGTATGACATAGAGAGAAATTCAGTGGTGCATCAATGGTACCCTGCAGCAGTGGCCAGACTAGCCGTAAAGAAAAAGTTATGTAATGTCGCGAAATATTAAATAATTAATTTCAACGTTATAATATTATAATAAATAATACATATAAGTATCATAAGAAAATCAAATGAAAAATTTTAGTTGGAAAAAAAAATTATATCATGTAGTATAAATAATGAGCATAATGATAGTTTTATAACCATCCGAAAAAGTTACACGCGTAGTACCTACATAAACTACCTATATATACATAGTGCGAGCACAATACGTGATGTGTTTCAGCGGTAACCGACAAATGTAAACCTATGTTTGCTAATTACGCACAATGATTTATGGGCACGTTTATTTCCAATATGAAGCCGAAATGCAACCAGCGTTTACACACGGTTCGTGTTTGTTTTATTTCTTCAGTTTTTTATATTTGTCGATACCAGGGACGAGAAAAAGCGTTGCGTTTCAATGCCAAACGGTTCACGTTTTCGCATATCAATGAAAAATGTCTCAGGAAAAAGCTCGAATTCGATTGAAACGAATTTTTCGCGTAGGTAACCGTACCTAATCAATGTATTATATATTATACGAATATTATACTGCAGACGAGATGTGTTGCATGTTATGTTGTTGACAAACCGTGTGCCGCGTGCGCACTTGTTTAAAAAAAAAAAAGAAGAAAAAAAAGTGTGTTGTTGAAAAAGTTGTTAAAACAAATAGAACCGTTCGCGGGGCCAAGTCGTGTTTTAATGTTAAATCTGTTTTTGGTGTAGATACCCGTGTAAAAACTAAAAACGTGTACACATATATATTATTGTATGTACCGCGGCTGCACTTGGCGGTGTTTACGACTTATCGCAGGCAGAGATTGGGTCACACTCTCTGTACGGGATCGCATTAAAAATCCGACTGCGGTTATGCCATCGTCGCGTGTAATTATATTTCCATTCCATCTCGTCTTGGGTATATTATAATGATAATAATAATATATATATATATATATATGTATACGACGGCGAGAAGAAATCGAGAGGAATAATAAAAAAAAAAAAAAAAACAGGAATTTATACATAATACCTATACGCGCGGGTCAAAGATGTTACGCTCGCGGGAAAGGTCATCTCGCATCCATACAGGCTCTGGTTGCCGCCGCAGTCGCTCTGTATACACACATACAAGTCCTATATATAAATACACGCGAAATAAATATTAATATATATATATATATATATATATATTCTATATGTGCGTGTTTTTTGTAAACGATGAAAACATTAAATAAATCATAAAATCGATGTAAATTAAAATCGTGAACGCGCGCAGGGGATAAATATTATTATAATGTTATTAGCGTACGAGCAGTATATTATGTATAATACATTGAAACCGTTATGGGTATTAAAATTGATGTTGCACAACGCTTTCGTATATTATCAATATAGGTATATGTATATTACCCATAAAACAATTTTTCAATTAACATAACGCAACATTGATTGGATATGCATTTATCATATTATATATACGAGCGGACGGGATGAATATTGTTTTGTATAATATATTTTCGCTGTTTGGAGTTCGAACGATTCTCATCATAATCTATACGCGTACGTGCACTAAAATTAACTAATTAGTGAAATTGTACGTATTATGATGCGTACAATCAGTGGCCCATGTAGCAAGAGTATAAACTATACCGTGGCTGCATCGAATGGAGACGCAAAATCGTACGTGTATCAAACGTATTTATTTTAGTATAATCCTTATAGTGGCAAGAAGAGCAGATTATTCCAAGCTATATAGTCGAAACCTCTGTGGTAAAACTTTCCACGCAACCGTTTACGATTTTATAGTTGGATATACACTGCAAACAAATTCACTTGAGAATCACGATCGATTATTGGTGTCACGATGCGATTTCTCGTAAATATAATATATAATACACAGTCGATGATTAATCAATATTATATAAAGTACAGTCGGAACCACGTTTTTTTTTTTTTTTTTACATAATCGACATGTACAGATTTGTGTATAATTTTTTAATCCGTTCGTACGCGATGTTATTCGAGAACGGAGTGGACCGCACGTTTTTATACATAATAAACCCACGCGCGTAAATACTGCACACAGTATATAATATAATATTATATTGTGTTAAGTTATTTAAAATTGTGTGCGCATAGGTATTGTGCCTTTTTTGTAATTATAGTGATTCACGTATGGTACATCAAACTCTTGCAGGCATCCAACGTCATATTATAGTGGTGACCACCCGGGTGGTGCAGTAAAAACAAAAAACTATATAAACGGTATTTGCAGCAGTACGTATATAGATTTATATTTTCTCGTGGGGATGTTGAACTGTTTTTGCGAATCATAGGTGTACCCCTTTCAATCGGGTTGATTTATCAGCAATATACACCGCACTGAAAATGCAACGGATATGCTGCTGTAACAGTTTTCACCTTTTTGGTATGCCTATATTTATATATTATAGAGTGATTTGTTAAGCAAGCACACCCCTGATTTTATTCCTAAAGATTCTAATTTTTATTTTTTTTTTCATCTTCAAGTTACTATAAAAACCATTCCGTCTGCTTTCCTTTATACATACCCCTAAGTATGAGGTTTGCGGTGATACAAACTTTTGTTTTCCAAATAGGAATACCCTTTTTTCACTACGGCATACCATCATAAGCACATATTATTTTGTGAATTTTGATATTCCAAAATCAAAATTCGAACGAGTAGATTGATTTTAATTTAAGTGAGAAGGAAATATTCCCATATAATAATACGTAAAACTGTCATGTCATTTTTCAGCGATATTTGCTGCTGATTTGAGATGGCGATTTTGATATAAGCACTAACTGTGTGATGATAACAATTAATATGTACCTATATACTATTAACTATTGTGCAATACGTTTTATTGCCATATCTATATGTATACGTCGAATGGGATAGTGCAAAAGTTATCTGCTATCTGTAAAAACCGACCCTTGAGCAGTACTTATCAATATTATACTTTACTTTTATGTATGTACTTATTAAGTTCCACAATTCCACATTATTTTCTATTTACGTAATGTTAAAGCTACATAAATAAAGCTAATCATCAGATACCTAATTAATTTAGCACCTTTGCTCACAATTTTAAATTTGAATTATTCCGAAAGTACTTGTCCAAAAGTTGACTATGTAAGTCAACTAAGTTCCATAAATATGAAATGAATATTATTTCGCGTCGAGAATATGGGAGTCCCATTTGAAAAAACTAACTTTCTATAACTACAGAACATACTTAGGTTGTCATAATATAAAAAAACCGTGATAAACATATTTTTTAGGTTTACTTGAAGATGACAAAAAAAAAAAAAAATTCAAATTTAAGCATTTTTACGGTGAAAGAAGTGGGTGAACTTGCTTAACAAATCACTCTGTATATTTAGTATAATAATTGTTTTCTGTTTAGCGAACTAACTCGCACGGGAGACATAATAATATGCAATATTGAAGTTTTTAAAATTCAAAATATTCTTGTATATAAAATTCTGTAATTTGCAGCACGGTATACCGCAACGCACGTATGTCGACGGAGCCATTACAATCGCTCACATACAGTAGTATGTATATTTAAAATAATTGTGGCATTCGTCATATTATTGTAGTATTATTATTATCGTTTGGGTGTAAAATGTGTGTGCTCGCGCACGGAAAAGAAAGAAAAAAATATAAACGACACAAAACGCATTCTGAATACATTACTGCGGTGGCGGCGGTAGCGGTGTCGTCAGACGGGCACGAGGTTACGTAAGTACGGTAGCCGCGGAGAACGAGTCGTCGTGCAATTATGCGCGTGTTCGGTCGCGGCTCGGCACAAGAATAATACATAATATTCAAATGTACAAACATCGATACGATACGGGTAAAAATTAATATTGTTTTTCTTATTATATTAACGCGTTGTTGTTGTTGTCATTATACATAGCGGCGAGACAGCTTGATGATGATGTACTGACGCGGAAAGATGATAATAATATTATGTGGGGACGGACACCCGTAAGCATAATGTTGCCGAAAAAAAAAAAAAAAAAATTAAAAACTTAAAAACTGACATTTGCATATTTTGCTGCGGTAACGTTATGATACTTTTTATACGTGGTATGCACATATTATACGTATAACTAAATTTATATAGTATGTATATGATACGTCGAAAAGGAAAACAAAAAAATAAAACTTAAACAGTTTTATAGCGTCCGGGGGAAAAAAACGTTAAAGATTAATTATTTTAAAAGTTATTACAAAGTGCCGCGCGCGCGTGAGTGTGAATTATGTAATTAATGGTGTTATTATATTAATAACAATTCCCAAGAATAATAATTATTATTATGAAAGAAAAAAAAAAAAATTATATGTTATAAATTTATAATTTACATGTTCACGTCTACTGTCTATACAGCTGTTTTTCGCCGACAATACTAAGTGCGTTTAGTGCAAAACGATGAGAAGAGATATTGAATAACCGTGTCCGTAACCCATATATTCGTTTAAAAAAATAAATTCACAACATCATTATACGTGTTCAATAGTATACAAACTGCACATCAATTATTATTATAGATAGAACGAAACTGAAAGCTGCAACGACACGGTCAAATAAATATAAGACGATCGATGTTCATCTTTCCGAGTCGCAATAATATGAACGAATAATGTGTTTCAGTTATTGAATTCAAAATCGTAATCAGTCTGAACGCCGGAAGTCGGAATTCCCGTCCGTCCGAGATCGGTGGAAAACGCCCACGCAAATACCTGTTCACTTCGATGACGATTGAACACGTCAGACGTTTACCGTATAGATACATTGTAATTACTGGGTCTTTGAAATATCTTACGACTTATGCATGTAGAAATTATAGACATTGTCCATCAAATTTTCACTTTTTAATTAGATAAAAAAAAAAATCGAGTAGATAAATATTTGTCCAAACGGGGTTTTACATCATATATAGTTGACAGTGGTTTTCAAACAGGATGCTGCGATGTTTTAAAAGTTTAAAATTGTATACAATAAATAATATAAAATAATGTATAAAAGTATCTATATAATTTTGTTTATCTATCTGATTTAAATGCATTTCCCTTGTACCCCCTTCTTGGAATTTTAACCTCAAAGAAGTAGGTGAGCCATTTTTTGTTCTAGGTTCGATAAATTTAACAAAAATGTGAAAATTACCTAAAAGAAAAAAAGGTACTAAAAATATCTACGGGTGCAAGGCATGTGACGTGAACATTTTATAAAAAACGCGTGAAGCCTCCAAAGAAAAAAAAAATATGAAAACCACCGTTTTTAGTTGTCAGCACAACTAAGTAATTAGTTTCTTCATACGATGCACATTTTCACTTGGTTCGTAGCGTTATCGGTGAACCCGAATGGAATGTTATATTATATATTACGTACGATTTCAGCGCGTTATCCTGACCGTATTGCGTAGATTATAGTTATGACAATTTATCGTGTACGGGAAAAAATACTATAACATATCGAGTGTGTATATGAAAATATACGATGATTGTAAATAAATGTCAAGAGAAAAAAAAAAAAAATCAGTTCACGAAAAATGATTTAACGAGTGCAAACTGCAAGTGCAATCGTGTGCACCGTGCATAAATTATAATATTATTGTTATATGCTGCGATTATCGTCTACACAAAGTATTCATATATAATATGTTATTCGCATAATATGCGTTCGGTCGAAATCACGTATTATTATCATAATATGTTTGGCCATTTTTTAATGTCTTGAACTCCCGTGTTAATATGATACCTATATTATTATAAAATGTAGGTAATAATAATGATAATAATATTAATAATAATGTATTGCACGCATGCGCCCTCGACGGACGCCGATCTCGGCGTAATGTAACATAATATTATAAGCGCACAACACCACAGCAGTAAAACGATATGAATTATTGGCATACGCATATAATATAATACTCGTTATTATTACATATTAAATCGTTTTTTTCGTCCACAGTGTTTTCGCGTGGGCGTACTATCGTTTAAATACCACGAGGCCGCGGCGCGCGAAAGTATTGGAATATTACAGAGGTACACACGCGGTCAACGAAATGAAATGACTTGGACGAAGCGCTCACGCTTGCTGCCGCCGTGCGTTTACACTTGTGTACAGACGCGCGCAACGGGGCCGTTCGAAAGTAACTCTTATGCCGTGAACTTTGATCTCTCCGTTGCCGTGTTACTGCACGTCGTCTATCCCACCCGATGAAGGTGCCAGTGACGTGTTGTATGCACACATATGCCGCGATAATAATATTACCGTATATTATGTTCGTATATGCGTACACAATGTGTACCCGGGCTCGGAGACACGTGGTTTCACGCGTCTATAAATTGAACGTTATGCTAGCGTGTGTATCACTCTGCGCACCCTGTATAGATATGCAGACGCATGCGTTAGAACGCGGCCAAATAACCAATAACATTATAATATGTTTTAAACGAAAACGAGAATGTATGTAAACGCACACTACACGTCATAGGTATACTATTATAATAATGTTATGCGTCTGACCCGAGGACAACAAATAATATAATATTATAATGACATGGAAACGCACAAAAGTCCGTATAGTACGACGGCCAATGGGTTTTTAGAAACTCGCAAAACATTTAATTACCATTAGTAAAATTTAAGATATTTCTTTTTTTTTTTTAGAAAAAAAAAAGTAAAATTCATAAGATTGTCTTTTCGTTTTTTTTATTTTTTATTTTTTTTATTAGAAATCGACCGACTGCGGTGACGTAGTTATACGCACCGTCATTAAATGTTTTTCGATTTTAATTCTCAACGAAACAATCACGTATTATACTATTGTAGGTATTTATAATATGCGATTTTGAAGAATACGATCGAATCGATTTGTTATGATAAGTGTATATACATATTTTGTAACTAAGGGATATTGTGTTAGCGTTTGAACTTTAAAATATTCTAAAACGAAATCAGTGCGAATGAGTTGTAGGTACTATTATTATTAGCCCATGATACTCAATCGCGAAAAATTGTTTAGCGCTATTTTACCTTATATATAGTATTAGAATAAAATTGCGCTACCTGAAACAATATCGTACCTGCTCCGTTATATAATGTTTCAGTTTGGAATTTAGTTTAAAAAATCCTCATTGGACTATATACCTACTGAAAAACTATGGGTTTCAAATTTCAAGTTGAATTTTAAACTAATCTTTGTGTAATGTAGCTGCAAAAGCTCAATTAATATTAACGATTATCTGAATAATATATATTTTATTTTTATTTACATTTTCACGTCACATATCTAACATATAATAATCAAAGATAAATGATAATCACACATATGATGTGTCACTTTAAGGCTTTAAACACAATTAAATAAATGTAGACTATACCATATATTGTAATATTATTATATTAATCTACAAATGTATAAATTGTCGTAACATAGAAATGTTGTACTTACCTGTGTATTGTTTGTGTGAAACAATAAGACAACATCTTGCACTTATACCTGTATACACTTATAGTACTTAAATATATTATTATTTTTATTCGTTCAAACTTTGTTGAACGGTCTATGGCTTACCTGCGTAGTATGCCCATAATATATCTTCTACAACCGAAATAGAGAAAAACTTATTCGCGATGACGATTGCAGTGCTATATATATATATACATAATATGTGGTTGTACTATTTTTTTAATCGGCCAAGGTGCGATCCGTGTCACCGTTTCGGTTGACGAATTATAATTATTATTTTCATCGTCATATTGTTTTTCGCCGGACAGTGCAGCAGTCCAGCCACGGCGGCATGCGATTTCCGGGAAATAATTATTATTATTAAAAAAATCGGCTGAAAAACACCGTATCCGTCTCAATAGACGCGCTTTATATTATCTCGAACGCCTATATAGTGACTCTAGCGGTCAAACGGATTAAATAATATTACTACAATAGCAGGTACCTACGTGTCGTCGTTCTAAAAACGATTTTTTCCGGATTCATAGCTATTTTTATTACATACTGTGTTCACCGTTATAACATATATTACGTATACATAATAGGAATAATGTTGAACGCATAACGTCCGTTACCTGTTTTCTTTTTTTTAATCGCAAGTTTTATACGACGCGAAACTCACATTTTACTATAAGTAATTTGCACGTGCAGTTGTTCGCCGATTATACCTATACGTATACGCACACTGACGGAAGACATCGTCGTTGCACTGGACGAGGTTTCTGCGTAGGATTTCGATTTGCTCTTTACCTTTTTTGCTCTCTACGACCTGCTGTTTACTCATAAAAAATGCAAACCGAGAAACGCGAGTCGAGTTCGGTTATATTGTGCAGTGATTCCTGTTTGCCTTTTCCCGCGTCCCGTGGTATTCACTTTTCGTGCCCGGCGAGTGAATAATGCACAGCAGACTGCTGCATGTAAAGGTCCATTATGATTATAAAGTTTTACAATTTTCTATACACCGTATACCTACATAATACGATGGTAATAGGGTGTATAATGTACTATGTAGTGTTTGTATGTACGGGTTTGTCGATTTCAGCGTTGATATTTCCAAGTGATTTTATCGCGTGTTTCGTCAGAAACGGTTTCCAAAAATGTTTGCCGTTGGATCTGAGTTGGAAAGATGTAAAGATACCCATCACAGGACAAATACGCAGCATTATCGTTTGAAGGAATCGCACACTATTGCCGTTTTTGAAAACGAAAAATACCCTCCAGCACCCTAGTGCAGCATTGATTGGATACTGTATAAAATCATCCTAATATGCTGTCTTGATAATCCGGTATGTTTCAAAACGTACCTATATAGCAAGTGTCAAGAATGTTTGTAGTAAAATCGAGGACAAATATTTTATCTAATCAATTGAATTATGTGAAAATCCTAAGACCTATAAAAGTTATATGACCTGGACATCAACGGTTTATAAATTGTATTGTATTTATATTTAAATTATACTTAAAAGAGAAGGGAAAAAATATCATGTAAATAAAAACAAAATGCACTTCTGAAATACGATTTTCATTAGAAATAATAATAATAATAATAATAATAATAATAATAATAAGCCGATTAGCAGATTATAATATACTTGCAGATTTTAAATAGAAAGTATTGAAAAACTTTTTTACATGTGTAGTAAATGTCATGATTTGGATTATTGAAAAATGAAAATTCGAATCGGTACTACCGAATCGTTTGTAAAATCATACTCATTTTTAATAAGATACATTTTATTTATTTATTGCATAATGTAGGTACACATTTATTTATTGTTCTGTATTGTTCATCATAAATAAAATAATTTCACTCATGTAAAATTCACATCGTATACGAATTATATTATTATAATATCACAAAATCGAATAAATAATAATAATAATATATTAACGGCGTCACTCGATTCACTCGCGAAAGTCAATGAATAAACACGAAACGTGTCTAATAACAATTTATTATTGTGAATAAAAGGTATGGAAAAATAAACGTTCCGTGGTGATTGTGGGCGGTTTCTGGAGGCTGTTAGACCAAGGTACATGTCTATTATACAGGGTGTTGACATTACGGATAAAAGTTATCACATATGGCAATAAATTAGATCATTTGAAGTTCTGTTAACTCTAATTGTGTTATTATTTCATAGTTTTAATTAATTTACAATGTAAAACAATGCATTAATTAATCATGTATGTTAAATGACAACAAATAACTATCACCACTGTTAATCTTGCTGTGTTCTCATATAAATCGATGTGTCACACCATTTTTTTTTAATCGGCGATTCGAGTGTGAAAAACGCGCGACAAGCTCAAAAACGACGTGACGTCTCGATTCGTATGAGAACTTTGCGAAAAATACAACAAGAGCCTTTATTTTTACATTAAAAATAATATTCTAAAAACAATTTGAAGAAACCCAGATTTTGAAGATAGAAAAAAATGTTCAACAACATTTTCATTGGGCTATCACAGTGAGTACGCGTATACTAGTGACCTCATTCATTTCAGAAACACCCTGTATAATATCAATATGTCTATTTGGTGTACAAGATATCGATTTTGTACCGAGCAATAGTCATTAATTTTATTAACTGTCCGGGATTTATATGTACTTTCCGTTTTTCCTTCCAAAGTGTGTTGTACGTTGCTTGTCACATTATACATTTGTTACATGTATTTCTAAATGTACTTCTAAATGAAAAAACATATTGTTTTGCTTTTTTGTTAATTTTTGATTTTAAAGTCATAATTAATCTTGGTATTTAGATAATATAGGATTTTTGGGTTATTTTCAAAGTTTTTGGATCCAAAATTCAAATTTAATATTTTATTTTAAGATTTTGCACACTTACATTTATATACAACAAAGTATAAACTCCAAATGGAATCAGAAAGACTGTATTTACAAAAAACTGACTGCGGTTTTAAATAAAAATAAAGGATTCGAGATCATTTCCGATCATCAGCTACTTATAATAGACAAGAAGGCACAATAAATGAAATTCCGGATGATATTACAGCAAATGATTTAGTGCTCTTTAGTTTGCCCCACTGCAACCGCAAAGACGAAAAATCGATTACATTTTTGTATTGTTTATGAGTGCGATATCGAAATGCGGCTGCTAGTACAATATAGTTAGCAGATATATATCATAGTAATATTATATTATAGTGCACATCGCGTCAATAACCGTTTAGAGATTTGAAAAAATAAAAATTAATCGACACGATGACCGTCCGCTGACCGTTGCTGCACATTCGCCGGACGAGCAGAATACTCGAGGTAAGACGATAAAAACGAATAATGTATATATTACAATCAAAATTAATTGCCCTCTGCCCTTTTCTCTCTCTCTCTCTCTCTCTCGCTGCAACAGTGTATAGTGTATATAGGTGTACTTACATTATTTCCTGGAGAAGAACCGCGGAATTTCGTTAATTTTTTCTACCCAACCCATCCATACGTGTGAGATAATAATATAATTAATAAATGTGCGTAGAACATAAACGGCTATTACTAAAACGTAATGTGATGAATACATGAGCGTATATATTAAACGTATTTATAACGTGACAGAGTATATATGTATACGAGTATATAATATAATATGTAATAATAATACGTGTGAACGGCGGATCGTCGTCGTAATAGAATAATATGATGTATGGTAGAAATAAAAAACCGCACTCATCATCGTGAAACCAATATATTATAAGAAACAGCTTTCTATAATTTGGACAGTGTTAAAAAGTTAATTTATTTTTTAATAACACACACGTAACACGTTCGGACGGACTCCACTATTCGCACCATCTCGCAATAAATCTTATGCGCTAAATTCGTCATTTTCTTTTTTATAGATACGAGTTTTAGCCCATGCGCTCTCCGGTCCTTCGCTTACCGGTATACAATACGATAATATAATATGTACAAACGAATACGATTTTTCTGCCGCACACGATAATATTTAAACGAAACGCGTACGCGTTATGTATATTATACGTGTCTATTTAAACGTATTATGTACCTTACACGTTACAACTCAGGCGTAGGTAACTATATTTGCAATATTACCGGGCAAAGATTCGCTATTTTAATGTAATATTATCACGTCATCGTCGCGTACATTATACGTATTGTAATATTATTGTATAAAAATGCGACAGCCGGCTTTGAAGAAAAACAGTACACGTCCGTCGCAGGAACAAAAATTATCATTTCGAAACGATACGCCGACGACGCGTGATATGAACGTATAAATTATTAGGTTTTTTCACCCTCACTGGCATCTTTCCAATAAAGAGAGTGACGATTTGTGGACGAATAATGTACGTACAGGTTTAGGTATTATTATTATCGTACAACGAATATATATATATATATATATATATATATACAAGTTATACACTAATATATTTTCTTTAGCGATTTATTTATTTTTTTGTTTTTAAATTCATACTGACTGTCAGTTTATACATATACGTATTATTATATGCGATAGCGCAACGTTGTTCGAGCATATAAAGTATTATAAATGCGTTTTACGAGGAATGATACTTGTGTTGGCACGCACGTTTTCCGGCGCGCATATAAGCATTGTCATAACGCGCGCAAACATGCAGTGTATACCGTCGAAACGCAATACCATCGGAATGCGGAAAGTTTGTAAGGCAAATTGGAGCTTCACTGTACGCATAATATGCAGCCTTAGATCGTATATACTGTACATTGCTGGGACAGTGCTATGATAATATAATCCCTCTGTTACTCGTAGACGATGCGCGCGAACCACAGCAGTATTGCCCAAAATCCCTATTATATAATACGCATGCGCGAGACGGAACTAACGCTGAATGAGCCTATATAATATACCGAATAGCTCTGTCCAGTGAATATAACATGATACGAGTAAACAGAATAATAGCTTTATTTTATTTTTATTTTTTAGAAATACACGTCCGGGGCCATTCAGTCAGCAGTACAGTAAATGTATACAGTGTGTTTACGATAAGACAAAAGATAAGTTGTAGAATATACAACAATAAATCTGATAACGTATAATTAATGATATAGGTTAATGTATTAAGTATAGAAAAGAAGAAAAAACAAAAATATAGTTATAAAGATAATAAATGAATTTGTATCACACTATGAGAGGAACGGAAAATATCGATATTTTTTTGTATATTATTAAAGGAATCTAGTGCTCCGTTAATATGGAGAAAAAAAAAAACAGGAAAGTTATATGCTTAGTAATGTGTAACGTTGGTTGATTTTTAGAATTAAATACAGGAACAGAAATATTTATTAGACTGGGAATAAAGCTGTAATTTATTGAGTCATGTAAGATTTTGTAAATGAAAATGACGTCAAAATATAGACGACTTGAACTCATAGAGTTCATATTTACTTATCTCCTAAGGGGTGCGCATCAATGGTTAGTAATTATGTAATTAGTAGGTGGTATTTTAAAACTGATGTAGCTTAGAAATTTATTCTGGGCTCTTTTCATTTTATTTATCCAGACAAGCTGATATGGTTTCCATAAAATGGAATCATATTCAAATATCGAACGAACTAGGGAGAAGTGTAGAGTTTAATAATAATAATATTCTATCGCTGTTTGGCCAACGTAGTCTATCTACGTGTTTAATGCAATATAGTACACTTGCAAACTGTCAATTTTTACCAACGTGTATCTACATCGTACATAACTTTTGTGGACCGGTTTTCGATTTATTCGTAAATTAGAAGAAAAAAAAATCTATCCAAATAATAATTAATAATAATATACTATACGTCATATTGCACGTATGTACATGCGGACGTAATAACAATTCGGAGAAAATAGAAAAGTTTATAATCAATTTTAAACGAAATACAAACATCATTGCCACAATATTTCAAATGTTTCGTATTTTGATGTTTCTCTAACCTGACCAATCTCGATAACATTACCTTTACCGGGATTTATAATATCGATGAAGGAACAGTAGTACACCACGAAAATCTACTGATAAATGGCCTATCCAGTAATACACCCTTGCGGCTAGGTTAGATTAAAATATGATTTGAAGATTACCAAACTTCATCCTTTAACGCAAATCTCTAGCCTAGTGTCACTAATCGGTGACAACCTCAACCATATTTTCACATGTATATAATTTTGTACTCGTTATTCGTATAGGTCGTATGTTTTTTTATAAAAACATCATAATTTACTGCGTAATGCGCATGGACTATACATTTCAGAAAACATTTCAATCGATCGACATAGTGCGATTCCACAGAATATAGGGTTACGAAAATTTCCTGAATACCTATACCTACGACGTGTTTTCACGTCGGCAAGGTATATAGGTACGCGTACGTGAAACAATAGATTATGTTTGTAAACAGCAGTAAGTGCATATGCGTACGATTCTATGAGGAAATAAATGCATTTCATTGAAATCTGTACGGCAACCGTTTACCTGGAAAATGCAATTATCCATGGGTGGCGCTGGAGAAGGTAAACGGTTGTCGTACAGATTTCGTGCGTGGGCGTACAAATGCATAGAAAATGCGTACTAAATATTGAAATGGGCATAAAAAATTAAAAAAACAAAATGTGGAAAAATAGGTGGTTTTGTGCCTTTGATGGTGCCGGATAGAAATGTCTCTCCAGCCTCATCCATGGATAATTGAATTCTCCAAGTAAGCGAGTGCCGGACAGCTAACGAACGTGCGTGGGCGTAAAAATTTATACGGATCGCGTACTAAATGTTTGCATGAAACAATTTGCAAAAATCTAATTGTTCTGAGTATGTGATAAATGTTATATATCAAGCGTTTGCCAGTATATATCGGCCGGAACCCGTTCCCGCTCGGCCGATAAAGCCCGGCAATGTAGGGAACGCGTTAATAAAAATTTACATAACACGCAGTCCCGTATAAAAACGTGTATATATATATATAAAATCGTGTATGTAAAATAAAATATCATATTTTGGTGTGCGCCGGGAAAGTGGGTGGACGGTTTGACGAGTCAAAGCAGGGTACGGTCCTCTGATCGTGCCGCGTGTGATTTTCATTAATCTGCGTATTCTTATCCGATAATTCAACGCGCAAAATCTCTTTACACAATAACACTACGATAAGATTATTACAAGATAATATTATTACAATAATAATAATGTTTGTATATCTTTCGCAAAGAGTGGCATATTATAATATTATTATCGCGTACACGTGCAGTACAAAATGTATCGAAAACAATACGCGCCACTGTTTGGTTTTTGTATCTAAAATATTTTTGACAACGTCTCCGTATTTGCGGTTTTTTGTAACATTTCACGAAAATCCCACGGAAGACGCGACCAAAAGCGCACAGGAGGTCTGCGTCGTATCATAAAACTTCGTCTGGAATCGTACGTATATAATATATTATATTGTATTGATGCCCGTGCAAGCCCAGCGGAAATTCCACCGAGTTTGCCAAATCGGATTTTTTCTTAAACGTCCATACTATAATTTATTATTATTATCATCGTATAATTACGTATGTGTTTACAGATGAACGCGGCGATTTTATCGTGCACATATTTTATGTGTAAACGAATTTCGTTGTGGCGACGATCACTTTTATATTATAATAATAATTGTATTACATTATATTATATTATTGTGTATGCCCATTACATAGCTATATAAGTGTAATATTATGCTACGTAATAGTATTCATGTGGCTGGAAGAAAAAGCAGACATTTAGATGTTTTAAATCGTATACTGCAGAGTTAGGCGAAACTGAATTAAAATGATGGGCAAAAATAAAAACACGAATAATTGATTATTTTTTTGATAAATAATGATATTTTATTTTAAATAGTTGTGGAAATAAATAAAAAACATAAATAAGTAACATTCAAATTGTGTACAACCAAATGATAATAACAATTCCTATAAGCTCCGTAGAAAATGATAAGAATATATCTAGGCATCGACTAACTATTGGATTATATCGGGTATTCTTTATCACTGCAACAATTTTTCGCGTACAGGGGCCGAAATTAAATTTGCACAAATTTGGCTCTTATTAGTCTCCAACACCATTACCGCTAAGAGGTAGATATCCTCAGAAATGGACCATTTAACCAATTCTATATATAATGTATTTATATTATATTCGTTACCTTTTGGCCAATACATTATTAATATTATTATCGTAATGATCGTAGGTACATATTAATGCGCGCGGCGTATATTGTGTTAAATATTGTGTTTACATTGTTGTGTGCAAACCGATTTTCGAGACGGATGGAAACGTTTATTTTTTGCCTCTATGTAGACTTCCTGTTTTCCGTTTTTCCCATCACACGAGAGCGTGCGTATATTATATACTTGTTTCCCGAAAAACCTATAACGATGACCTTTTCCTGCTTTCCATCACTCTTGCCCAGTCCCCTCCCTCGCTGCCCAACACAATCCTTTTCGAGCACACACACACGGTCGCCATTGTCGCGCACTCTCGAACAATATGACGTGTCACTCCTCCGCTGCAGCAGTCTCACACCACATTATTGTTTTATTAACACGTTAATGATGTATACATATAAACACAAAACATGTGACCGACACGTTTCAAATAATATTTTCGCCGCGCGCCCGTTATAAGTACGAACGAACGCGCACCATCGCGTTACCGTCTATATTCAAATGTAAATAATAGTGTCGCACCGTGGCGATACGACATTTTGAGCCGACGAGTGAAAAAATGGCAATAAGATATTTTACCGACGACCGTGGCTTACACGATTTATAATAAAATACCATACGTGTGGCGGTGACAACTGACATGCGACTATTACGATGCGGGGGTGGAAAACTGGCTACGACGTGTACTACGGGGGTGCTATTGCTCATAGGATTACCACGCGGATCGTGTGCAGACGAGAAATGTGTTCGGTGTTAATGCGCGTATTACAATATTTATAATCCGTAAATTATCATAATATTCATGAACGGGCGCTGGGTTCTAATTTTGAAGAGGCTTAAGGGCGTGTAAATAATAATAATAATAATAATAATAGTTGGTACGAGTTTATGTGTATAAATATATGAATAAGAGCCGATAAATCAACTTGTTGAGAAATGGGACGGGAAGACGCCCTTCGAGGGCTCGTTCCGAAGTCTCCGTCCAGCGCCGCCGTTTATACTGCGATAATATAAAATTATATCGTAGTGTGATGCGTATCTAAGGGTGTATTATTATACATAATGTACACCACTATATTATGGATGAGTTATTTCGAAGTTTTAAAACCATATTTATAAAAACTATCTCGGCTTAAGTGCTGACGTTCTATAATAGACCGGGGCTGGTTTTTAGGGTTATTGCCGAGACTCCAAGAACGTTGTAAATACACTCGCTTAGTGCGCGCGTATAACTATTATGTTGTACGTGACTTTTTACGTGTTTGCGGACCGCTGTTAAAACGTCCGATATGTGTTTATTTTCGTTTTTCCTCACGTCGGTCGGCCCCGTAAAACGTGAGCACTGCACCATAAACACGGTGTACATATA
>JAIPRK010000673.1:92630-150183 GCA_025469195.1 Chaitophorus viminalis
GTACGTGACTTTTTACGTGTTTGCGGACCGCTGTTAAAACGTCCGATATGTGTTTATTTTCGTTTTTCCTCACGTCGGTCGGCCCCGTAAAACGTGAGCACTGCACCATAAACACGGTGTACATATACCTACTATATAACAAATCACTACCGCGCGGTGCGTTAACATATTATATAATTATAATATGCGGTATATATTTTTATGTTGTTAAACACAGAAAATAAACACGTACAGAGCATTCGCTGAAAACCCCCTAAATCGTGTCGTTTTCAATCTTAATAACAACCGACTGTTGTAATAACAATTATAATAATGATAATAATAATACATTCTGAAAGGCTTCACAACCCAATGATAATATTCCTAATGTAATTTATCTTAATACGAGTGTGTGCAGTGTACGTTTCAACGGTTATTGCTCTCTTTCGGCGCGCTGCAACGCGTCTATCTATAGGACGAAACGCATCTCTACGTATAATAAATGTGGAAAGACTCGATTCGAAACCACTCGTCGGAGCACGAACATTCGACTCGGCGTTAAATTGCCGTACGCCAGTGAGTAGAACATAAAACAAAACCCCACACGTGTTCAACTCCACGAGTGTAATAATAATAATATATGCGCTATCGAAATCTGAACCGCGGTTATCGGATGTACATATTAATAGTAATTACTGTGGTTTGTTTCACTTAATAAGGATCAAGTGCGCGTACTTAACCTCGTTTCGTTTTTCAAAACAGCGTTTCCATTTCATTTAAATCCCATAAATTCACTCGTTGAAAAAAATTAACATTTATCATAACGTGACGTATGCGTAATAATACTATCATAGTACATAATATTTATTATTTTGTAAAATGATTTTATTAGTTTGTATTTAATCTATATCACTATTGTACTTATCTTTATTCCAGCATTGTTACACAATTTACTTTTCTGTCACTGTACTTGAGCCCACCTGGGCTTTTACACCAATAAATAATAATATATGATATCGTAACACATAACATTCGTATATTATCACGGTCGTACAACGCATGCTGTTGTTTACATGAATTACCGATTAGTTCGTACAAAGACGATAATGTACGCGCAGTGTATTATTATAATAATATTAAAATAGTTTGTGCCCTTCCACGATATACGTATAATGTATATATACACACTGTCCCGAGACCCGATGAAGGAAGTTGCTTGTACGAGAACACGAATAATAATAATAATAATAATAATATAACACGCACCGGGTGCTCAGCCCGCGCGTTTGACCGTATCAGTTATATTTTACATTTTATACTAATTATTGCACGAAAATATTTCTCTCACGGTCGATGTATTTCATTATCGCAATCAGAAATAAATCGCGGTCGCGTGTGTGCGTTACACATTACACCAATATATGCATAAATGACGTGTGCGGTATCTGTGGTCGAAAATTTGTCAACTATACGCCGCGGTGGAAAAAATATTTTCACAGGTAACCTAAATAATAATGTGTTTTTTTTTTCGACTCAACGATGCGTGATTTTTTGTTCCAACGCGTTACGAAATAACGATATTATAAATTATCATCACTACTATTATGATGATTTAATCAATCTGCAGTAAAAATGATGAACGACGCTTTTTCCGGCGAACGAATTGCAAGCCCAACGCATTGCTCTGCTGCAATCACTTTATTTTATTGACATTATGCGCGCGCAGAGGTACTACGAACGATAGTCTCTTAGAATAAAAATTATTCATTACACGTATGCGTATAACACGATGCGTTTATTACATACGTATACCTACTAATATACCATTCGTATTTTAATCAACGACCGTTAAACGAATCGAGTTTTACGCTCTTCACCTCCCCCCGGGCGTTGTTATACAATATTCCATTTAAGTATAAGAGGTGTATATGTACTTGTTTGTTATGCCGAGTGCAATAGGAATATAATACGAGTATGTTTATCACGGCGATGCGAGTATTAGTTCAATAGATGATCGAGTTCAGTATGTGACTTAATATATTGCAGTGACCTATGAAAACGAGACTTTTATGTGTATAATAAATAGTGCGGTGTCGTATAAGGCGTGGTACTGATATATGTTGATCAGGCAAGATCAATGTTATTTTATTCCTAATCGGTACGTATAAAGTGTTCTGTTTAAATTGTAAATAAGATTTGCATGGTAATAATATATTAATACTAATCGTAATATGCTGTACTATTATTTTAACGTTGATTTTTTACACTTAATGGTCATAATTAATGTTACATAATGAATTGTACACAAATTAATTATGTGCTATATTATAAACATATATTATATAGGTAATATTACGACTTAATATTATGGAGTACCAGAGCTCAACTTATGGGGGGGACTAGGGGGGCTGCAGCCCCGAGCCCCGATATTATTTGGGACCCCAGTCCTCTGATGATATTTAATTATTAAAGTGACACTGTGACATGTTATGGTATTATTGCTTTCGTAGTTTTGTTAGACATTTACTATTTACAAAACAAATAAGTCACGTACCGTAATGCAATTTAAAATTATTATCTAATCGATAAAATAAGCTATTAAGTTTTAAGGTAAAAATGGTCAAAAGCATTTTATCATTATGATTAATGTTTGTCTATCTGCTGAAAGGGAAATAACTAACACACTTAATTTTTCAAATCTAATTCAGAAGTTTAGTGAACTAAAATCTAGAGAAAAAACCATTGTCTTAAATTGTAAATCATGTAAATTGTTTATCTGATATTTTATTTATATTGACCATGTTGAAAAATGTATTACCACTTTGATTGTACATGATATATATTCATTAACATTTGTTCAAATTAAAAACTTTATCGTCTGTATCTACACTTCTTTACTTATATTTGTATTTTGGATTTTAACGTTTTATTTATATTAATCAACATTAAATAATTACTTATACCTAGATTTATGGAATAATTTATTTATAAACTTATAAAATAAATTTAAAATAAAAAAAAAACTGAATTTATAATTTAAGTTAATAATTTAGAAGATAATTAATTTTGGGGCCCCATCAAAAAATGAGACCCGGGCCCAAAAACTCTTAAGTTGGGCTCTGTGGAGTACACATAATAGACGTTTTGTGTGATACCTAAAACCTATTTGTTTTTCCATATGAGACGTACGGTTTATCACGAAGACATATAATTTTAGGTTTACAAATATGATGGTCACCGTATTTTGTAATATTGGAGTACATAGATCGCGATATCCCGAGGTTTTCACTTGGTACAGCGTCACGTATATTTTGTTATTGAACGAATACCGTGATACGTATAGGTACCTGAAATCCTTGATGGTGTCCGATATCGAGTCCTTGCTTATACGTCTTGTCCTCAAGTACACGCGTACGCACGCACTCGTGTTTATACGCATTTTACAGTGATCGGTCGAAACACTGCTACAGGGTCAGCGGGGGGGGGGGGGATCGTTAGGATAATAATCGCGCTACCGCGCAGATGCGTCGCCCGCGAACCCTTTCATTATGAACTTCTTTCGCGGGGAACATTACGGATATTACAAACGCGACGTATACACAATATGCGATATTATATTTATAATATAATGTAGATTGTTTTGCGGTTCCAGATAAGACGCGAACTGCAGCCATCAATGACGGGGACAGCTGGCAGGACTCGGGGGGGGGGTATCGCGGACTAATGCGGGCCCCGGTCTCTCGCGATGCATTATTGTTTGTTTTTGATCAAGACCCCGGAACGCGCGCTGTCGTGCGTGCGTGCGTGTTTACACACAGGTATTATAACATAGGTATATATGTATTGGTGTGGGCATGTGTAGGCGTATTGTATACAAGACGTCTGCGAAAAGGGTTTCGCGCGCGGGAAGGATTGCGGGGGCGGCCCGGTGTGGTAGTCCGCGAAACGCAAACAGTGTCAATACACACATTGTGCGTACCTTTTTCCCGTCCGATTGTGTGGCAAATCGATTATTCCATGGGAACCGCGTCGTCGCGCCCAGAGGACGTATTACCAAAGAACGCGGTGGCGTATGTACACCACCATTGAAATTTTGCGCCCGGTGCACCCGGCATCTGGACGTATACAATATCATACAGGTATATAGACCAGGTATATAAGCCGATTATTCGGCATATTATGCGGTTCCGCGGTAATCTCCGAGCTCGTGGGATGATGGCCTCATGCTGCGGTCGACGTCTTGCAGACTTTTGTGCAGTGATATCACATAGGTACGCCTAAGGTCTCTTAATCCTGATCACCGTTCATGGTGTATACGAAAAGTTCCAAACGCTAAACCACATAATACGATAAATAATATATGGGTACATTATGTATTATAATTATCATCCGTTTATATTTTATTGTAATATTACACGTGTGTTTCTCTCCTCCACAACAGGGTGCTGTAACTATCCGACGGTTTTCGTTTACAAAAATGTCAGAACTCTCTGCTGCACCCTGTATGCAGCTATAGATATTATAAACATACAATATGTGACGATGACGACAACCGGAAGTCCATTGTGCGGCGCGCGTTTTGCAATTCTTGCTTTCTGACCATGCAATACACTCGGAAACCGGCCAGATATATCGGCTTCACTATAAATTGTTTCAATATTTGCGTTTACAGTCCTCGCAATAACAGTGCATCGTTATTCTGAATTCGACTGTCTTGTGGACGCTTTTGTAATTGTTTTGCGACGGCCTTAACACGATCAATTACGTTTTTGGGTGTTCAATAACCGTGGTTACTTTTGCAAATGACTCGTTGCAGGACGAATTTATATTAATGTCATCCTCGGTTCCTCCGCGAGAATTTTCCTCGCGCCATCGCGGTTATTGAAAGATATTTGTAATAAATTCAAGTATACAATAATATTCATCACGTACGTTAGTTATATTATATATTGTATTAGGCGCAGTAGTGTAATCATACGTAAATCGAATTCCACGCCCCCTGGAACGCAATAAGTTTCCTTTTCTATTATATACGTTATACAGATTTTATCGAATGGCTTTTTGTTTCTGTATATTCGATAGACAATAGAATAGAGCGTATACATATCATGTGTATGTGTGTGTGTGTGTGTGTGTGTGTGTGCACATATGCAAAAGAAGACGATCCTCGAGTTGAGGTCGTGTATACACATTCCGTCAAGGATATATGCACGCGTGCGTCCTAGAATATTAAAAGCTACATTATTCGTACATCGCACGCACGCGTGCACAGCTTAATATCGATACTTTCGCGCGACTATTTTACTACATATAGCCTATAGGTATCATATAGTGTATGTGTGTGTGTGTGTGTGTGTGTGTGTGTGTGTGTGTATTATATAGGTTATGTGCATCCTTCTGTAGTGATGGCTATGTGTGCTATTGGAAATCAATGACCGTGTGCGCACATCACCGCACGGCAACACACTAATCTGATTAGACTGTATACGCTATTATTATAATTTTTTTTATTCTTTTTTTTTTCTACAACAACTACCTACTATCGAGAGGATGTTTACAGGTATATTTTGATTGTATTACACCTATATAAACCTATATATTTTTATGTATACGCGCGGTTTGTTGTCAAAGAACACGGCGCGGGGTTCAGGTCTATTACACACACTCAAAAAAGATACACTTACACACATACGTGTACCATACACGCTTACACATACACATCACACACACACACACACACACACACACACACACACACACACACACACACACACACACACACACACACACACACACACACACACACACACACATACACAAAAATTAAATTCGAACGGAAACGCAAACGGTTGTGCAGAACCGTCGCGCTGCAGCGTATAATTCACTGTACGCACGCAATGCAATACATGTGTTTATATATATATATATATACGAAAATACGCGCACGTAAAAAACCACGTAGGCGTATACATTAAGTATTATTATTATTCATAGAATATTGTTATTTTGCATATTTCGCAGTACCGCGGTCGGGTATTGGTAAAAATCGCGTGCTTGCGCAGTGTGTTCGTCAAACCGTCATAAACATTTTTGTACTTGTATACCTATATACTGATGTTTTACGCCGGCTGCATTGTTATAAATTGGACGCAGAGCTCCGTAACACCGCCGGGGATGTAATAATATTATGCATACATTATAAATTATAATACATGTTATATTATTATGGTAAACAAAAGATGTCGGTGAAATGATAATGTAATTAATCGCCGGCATTTAACGTATAATATCTTAACTCTTTGGATCGACGTGGTGTTTAATATGTAATGTGCAGTATATATAATAACAGTGCGGTAGACGTTTCGTCGATCGGACAGTCGTGAAATTGAATGAAATATCATCAGCGCGACGAGAGGAATTCCGACACGGCGGTTAATGATGCTGGTAACAAATCGTTGAATCCGGTTTCCGATTATATAAAAATAAAAAATAATGTAGCAATAATACTTTACTTGACGGGGAGAGATTCAATTGCGGCTGTTCGGCTTTTGTCCTCCGAGGACCGACTGCTGGTAGGCGTTTTGGCATTGTATTTTATTGTTCATCGAACCGCCAAAAACCACTTAGGGACGAATGGCGTGTAGACGGGCACTTATTCACTATATTATGACAGTCAGCATAGGTATTACGAAATTACGTTCAGTACCTATACGAACATGATAATCTTCTGATCAAAAAGTAATCGTAAAAGCAATTAAATATAGTTATTAATTGTTCATTATTTATTAATCTAAATCTATTTGTTATCATATCGTGATGGACTGAAAGTTTTGTAAAAAACTTGGAGTTCCAATAAGTTTGAATTTTGGAATCGGTATATTCCATATTTTTTACATTAATTCTTGTTTTATTGAAAATCAAGTCACAATTAATGTTATTTCTATTGATTAGTGCGGTTTATCTTATCAAGATCTTTGTTAGTTATTTTTAAACCATAGTTATTGTTATTATATTGGTATTAATTGCGCTGTTATAATAAATTAATCTCTTATTGTCACAATAATTTTGTTCTACAAAACTGAAAACTAATCAACAATTAAAAAATGATTCATTTATTTATTCAAAATAATTTGTAATTTATTTAATGTCAAACTATTTAAATTAAAATATCATTCTTTATTTTCAAAAAAAAAATAGTTATTCGTGCTTTCTTTTTCTATGCATAGTTTTGATTCATCCAACTCTGGTATTAATAACGGTTACACAACATAAAGCAAGTATAACGTTCAAAAAACTATATAAAACCTCATTTGATACTAAAACAATATTGAATATAAATGTATAATTGAAAACACGCAAAAATTAATTACGCGCTGTATGTACTCGAGAGCTCAAGAGTAATTATTACCCGTCCGCTCGAACGCATTGTTCATTAACAATAATTATTATATCGCATTCAATTAAATTGAAATTTAAAATAGAAAAACTTCCGCGTTCCCATATTGTGTACTTGTGTATACCTGTAGCTGGGTATATGACGGAACAGTATGTTTGTTTGCGTAGAGTTAACAATCGGATCAAAGCATGTATAATTATATTATTATAATTACTATAGACTAATATACGTATATAGAAGGCTGCTTAAATTCAAAGTATTTTTTCAAATTTTTTTTTTAATCATTTTTAGATGACTTGAATTGATCTCAGAGAGCATTTTCATACACCGATTGAGAATAAACACCATTGTTATAAAGTACACCGTCTGAACGCTACTATGTATATATACGCGTATATCTATTGTTATATACATTAAGTGTAGGTACAATCACATTATATACTATACGCACGTGGAAAAAAATTGCATGTAATATTACCTATTTGTTTTTAATTATAATTTAAAATTCATTTATCGTTTATTATTATATTTTTCTTTTTAAATACGATTTTTTATGTTAATTATAAACGACGCGTACAGCGCACACGCCACGGCGGCATATTGGTGCGCAAACAAACATCAGACAATCGATTGTCACAGACAAATGCGTGTTGAATCGTTTTAAAAATCATATAATTCTAAGAAAGAATAAAAAAAAATGAATATTTTACGAGTCTATTTTAAATGTCGTGCTCGCGCGCGCGCGCGCGTTTGAAGTTGTCGTTTTCAAAATCCGTAACGAATTTTCACGCGACAATCAATAGTAGTAATTTCGAACGTACGCATATATTATGATACATGTACCTATGTATAATATAAGCAGTTAATATAGGATGTCACACCCGCATGTGTTGTCACCGTCTTACATACGAACAACATATTATGGAGAATTTGCGTTCAGTATAGTTTAAATGTTGTGTTGTTAGCGTTAATATTTGCGTAAACTGACCCATTATCAAATTCATATCGAGAAGAACTTATGATTATTATAATATAAATTATAAGAACAAATTATGAGTTTTTTTTGAATATTGTAATATCATTGATTTGCTTAAAAATTAAAATACCGTACAAAAAATCGACCAACATAAACAAATATAATGTTTTTCACGGGATTTTTTATTCAATTACTCTAATATTAAATAGTCAAAAATAAAGTACTTAAAATTTTAAACTTTTGAACGCAAATATTTGTCATGTGCTATATTATACTTTCGTACGACGGAGACAACACATGCGAGCGTGGCGTCCTTTTAAGGGGGTTTTCGGGGACCTTGATGTTTATATACGTAATAGGCGTATATTCCGTATACAAAGTACGAACCGTTTTACTGTGTGTATGTATACCGACGAGTTGCTCGCACATTACTGAAATACGATAATGCCTAATGCTTAATGGACGCGTAAATCGTTTTTGGAAAATAATGTCATTACGAGAGAGAAAGAGAGGAAAAACTAGAAAGACTATGTATTTTAATTCAAAAACACGACGATGTAAGTCATAAACAAAGATCAAAATATTATATACTTAGCGTTTCTACATGACTTTAGGAAGGACGCGCATAATTCTTAGGTATGTGCTTACAAAGAAAAAAAAAAACGTGAGAGCCGTCCGAGCACGATTCGATCGGAAACGACATAATAATATTAAATTGATAATAATAATATGTATATTGTTTTCAGGTTTGACATTTCTAAAACTGGTTTAACCTTCAAAAGTGCTGCGACGTCCGATCCTATTTCAAGACCGTGCAATATATGTTTCGGTCGGATTTCGCAAATCCATCAGTGTTATATCTTTATCACGGACTTACGCGCCCGTACCTACCTATGTATGTACAGTGGCACCAAACTTCTAAAAAAGTACTCCGACCAAACCATTGTAATACACAGTGGCGTAGCTAGGATTTTTCAATGGGGGGGGGGGTTACGGTTGAGGTATACATAAACAAATTATTTCAAATTTAATGTCAAATATTTTAATTACATTGCAATTTACATCAACCGTAGTCTTCTTGTTTTAGTCGCTAATTTATTTAGGACATCATCAGGGTCTATTATTATATCACTATGTATATTCATCATTGCCAAACCATTCAACCTATTTTCACATGTGGTGTTTCGTAAATATGCTTTCAATCTTTTTAATGTAGAAAAAGATCGTTCATTGCTAGCAGTTGTAACTGGGAGTGTTGCTAAAATCTGTAAAAGTTTAAAAGTAGAAGGAAAAATTGAAAAATTGGATTTCCATTTTTAAACTATTATTTACCTACACATCATTAGAATCTTTATTTTTGTTATATACAGATAACAAATTGTCAGTATTAAAAACTGATATTTTATAGTAATTTGTATTTTCATGTTTATTGAACTCTTCAATAGCTTTTTTCCATTTTGAAATATGTTCTAAAATAAGTTTTCCTAATTTTTGTTTTCCACGACCTCCTTCATTTTGATTAAATAACACACAATATTTACAAAACACACAATCTAACATCTTCGAATAACTTAACCAGGACCATCTTGTCAATCAACTTAGTTGAAATTTTAAATTCCGATTACCGCTTTGAGGAAACTTAAAAGTACTATCAGGTTTCCAAATGGTCATTAGTAGTTCAGCACGTTTATTTGAATTAATCTACAATAAAAGCAATACAATAGAAACGTGCATAAAAATATGCAACTATCTACTAACTAATAGAATATTAAAATAGCAATAGTATTTATGAAGCATATGGTTGATAATAATATAGTTTATATTCCATAATAATAATTAATAAATAATACCAAGAACCCGATTTCAAAGTTTCAAGTCATTCATGAAAAATATAATTTTTAAATGGAAATGTATTTACATATGAATAAATAAGCAAAGCTTATATATAATAATAAATATTAATGTTGTATACTCCATAGATAGCAAATAAGCATAAAGAATTTGCAAGCATCTAATTTGAGTATTTTCTAGAATATGATGATAATTAATAAATAACAATATAATATTAATACAAAGTAATGTTATATACATTGTTGTGTACCATTTTTCAAATAAGAACGCACTGTACGTATATGCATCGTTATCAGCCGCGGAAGGACAACACAAAATGAGTAATTTATTGTTCTATGATTGGTCACCATCAGTTGTCTACTACAGTAAACTATCGACGACCGCGTGCATACAGGGAATTGAATAATTAAAAAGATTATTAAATAAAAATCAATGGGGGGGGGTTACAACACCCATAACCCCCCCTGGTAATACAACGGCCTCAATCTTCACAGTATGAATGTATGTACATGTCTATATTATGTACAATTTTACAATACATTACTTACTACCCATGATGATGGGGATTAATTTATGCTCAATTTTCATTAAGCATAACCATGCTCCCCCTCGTCCCCCTCGGTAATACTCCATGAGATGCATTTTTAAATGGCCGTCCGACGACCTTAACTACATAGCGTTGAACTTCATTGCCCGTGTACATATCTGTGTAATATTATATGTTAGAATTTGTATCCTACGTAAGAATCTTGCGGTAACTCGTCCCACTAAAGTCGATAATGTGCGTTCAACACGTGTGCACGCCACGCGAGTATGACAATCGTGCGCGTGTGCACATCATATATATAAGTGTGTTTGAAATTCGTTAATTTGTACATGGGTGTATTTATTTTGTTACTTATCGTTCGCGGCGAGACAAGCAGCAGCAGCAGCAGCAGCAGCAACGTAGGCGGCCGAGGACCCGGTGCGATGGCGGCGGTGTAATTAGACGTTTAGCGAGGGGATCGGATCGTGACCAGAGACTGTGGTCGAGGTATTAACAAGGAGCCGTTCTAATGCAGTCGATGTATTCTCGGTCACGAAAAGGACCTGCGAAGAGGAACAATATAACGACAACAAAAAGAAAAAAAACCGTTGGTACCTATATATTTATATACACGCATATATATATGTATACTCAGAATATATAATTTAGTACATAGAATATAAGTACGCACAAAATACATCACGCACGCATACATGCACACACACCGGTCGTGTGTACACAAAAACTCTGTTTTGTCCTATTATTATATAGTATATAATATACAAATGCGCGTATATATATGTATACCCCATATTATATAATAATAATATATTATGTGTTTTTTTTTTCTTCTTCGCGGGACGGCATGACTGAGCACGTATTTACAGGGTCTTTGTATACATTATATTTATATGTCTATTATTGTAACGCTACAGGACCTTTGTAAAATGTACGAAAACTGCACGTAAAACGATCGCCGCCGGTATGCTATACGCATTGAAAGCGTCACGTCCGCGCCTGCGTGCCCGAACAAAAGTCGACCTTATAATATAATTTTATTATTATATTATATACGCGCTATATATGCATGTATACTTACTACGACATTATTATGTTACGAGCCGGACGAGAGATTTATACATAATCTATTACACGGCTGTAACGCACGTGCAGTTTTCACAGACTGCGTGGTGACCTAACGGAGGTCTTTTTTTATCTCTTATTTGTTTGTTTTTTTTTTTCTTAAATGGTAACAATATCACGATATTAACCCCTATTCTCCTCCCCTCCCCTCTCGAATAAGCGTGAGATATTTTCAAAACCATTCGAGTGAAAATACCGATCTCACATGTTATCATAACACAATATTCTCCTGTCCAATAAGCTAGAAATACAATCCAAAGAAGTTATAATACGCATATGAGATCAATATTATATAACATCATTTATTAAACGAGGTTTCCGTTTTTCGGGTTCAAAATCGCTGAGAACACTAGACGCGATGAGTTTCTGATTATATTTTTATTCATCATAACATATATCTTTTACCGTTCTGGATTTTTACAAACAATTACGATCTGGAAGTATACCGTCATTCAATCCTAGGTATAATCCCTCCTTGCCATACTATTCCGGTCTATGAATATATTTTTTAACTAATATTAAATGTAGTTCGTTGTGCCGTCTACCCTCCGTATGTACTTAATCAATAAAAAAATTCATTTTTCTTACATATTAATTTGCCTACAATAAAATATTGTATATTTTATTAGATTTAAAACTAATATACATCTATTACAAATAATATACATACTTACAACATGTTTTATTATTTTGATGACTACCGTAAACGAATAAAATATCTGTTCGTGCCGCGTTCGAATTGTATTCAGAAGTGAACCGCGTATGTATATGTGCATTAGAGTTGCGGACTTTTAGGGCCGTTGTTACAATGTCTCGCTAAACTTTTTTTTATCTGTTAGTTAAGCTAGCGTATAGTTAAGCTTAGCAGGGACTTTAGCAGAAAGTTTATTCTAGACCATTATTACAATGTCACCGTTAGTGATAACTATCAGTCAACTAACCAAAAACATAACGACGTTTTTCATTGGACGATTCGATTAGCTAATCTGTGATAACAGATAATCACAGACATAATTTTGTGATATGTCCGTTATTAGTTTTTCGTGTTATTGACAATAATTTGACATTTTGACATCAATTATTGACTACTCATTTTTTATTTTGTTTGTTTATTTGAAAGTTAAATTCAATTAAATTTATCATATCGATTAAAACAAAATGGGACTGGCAAGCGAATTTCTTTGTAGATGAAAAATCGCTCCTAATAAAACTTATTCTCCAAAATGGCCGTATTATAAGGAAACTGATTCCGACGTGTGGAAAATTAAATTAATTTATTGGAAGATCATTTGTCCGATTTGAAATTGTTTAGTTCTAGGGAGGGCCAGTACCCTTGGATCACCCCCATAGAAAAAAAGGTACGCCACTGCCTAAATAGTTATTGTTTACCTGTTTGTTGGTGTATCCAGTTTTCCTTCTAATAAATTTAATAAGTACTTAACACATTTTTTGATAGACGAAATCTATATGAAAATTCATCTTCAGTTAGAATATCATAATAATTTGGTCTCTCCTTATAAATTTGTGATCTTCAATGACCAATTAAATTGATATCATCAAAAAACGCAATTAAATTAGTAATATTCATTTTTATTTTAACTTTTATTGAAAATATAAAAACAGTAGAGATAATACAGTACAAATTACAATATTTGTGAAAATTCCAAATAACCTATGACTGATTCATATTATCGCCAAGTAAAACCAAATATATCTATGGATACTTCCCTCTAAACAGTTTAGTGAGGACCAGAAACTACCGTTAATTATAGTGTCCGCTAACGAGCAGTTAGCGCGGTAACATTTCACCTAGCGGGAAATTGTAATAACGAAATATGAAAAAGTATCCGCTAAATGTAGCCGCTATCTTAGCGGGAGGTTTAGCGAGACATTGTAACAACGGCCCTTAGAGTACTTATAGAGCTCAAAATATATAAAATACACTTTGTACAATGCATAAAAAAAAAACTCAAAACGGGCTCTAAAAAAGGAATATTATCTATACGAGCCGATCCCGGTAAATCTGACATGTCTGTGTACATCACGTATTCACCTACATACAACATCATGATGTGTATAATACGCATGTGTATCAGTATGTATGCTAATGATTGAACGTTATTTTATACTATTTAAATATAGCCGTATAACATTAAATCCGTGTACAGTGCACGGGAATCCGTATTGACGATAATAATAATAATGTAAAACGTTCCCACGCGGTGTATTTATTCACAAATCGTTTAGCACGGATCGTTAAATAATTGGATCGAGTTTCGTGATACGAATTAAAGCGAATAGGTGCCTCACGAACTAGAAATTCGCGAAAATCCATCGCACGCCGTCGCATGCGAACTCGCGGTTGTCACGGCCAACTGTTTTATTCATTCACATATTTTATAAATAGATATATATAAAAAAAAAAAAAAAAAAAATGAAAGTTTTCTGCGCTTGGCTGGGATAATCTCCGAAACTATACCCTCTCGTTTTCTATGCGATATTAAACAAATCTCGAAAACGATATATTATATAGATACACAAAATCCTGTAAATAATCATGCAGACTTCTACAGTATTATTCAATACTTAATACGGTACACTGGTACACTGACACGTTTCAAGTAAAATAAACAAAGGTTATACATAAAATGATAAAAAAAAAAAACTCCCGCCGTCGAAATAATAAAACAATGAGTGTAATTTATTATGTGTCCTTAAAACAAAACAATTATTATTTATCCTATTAAATACCCGGATAAACCCCAGTGTCTCTCAATGCGTTTCCAATGCTGTAATGATTCGTGATTCGCATAAAACAATATAACCATTTGAACAATTTTTAATCAAATGATAAAATAAGTTTAATAATTTATAACTACGTATGTATACATTTGTACGTAGCCGTTTGGGTGTAATTTGAATGTGTCCGTTTGGACGTTAAAAAAATAAAAATACTTAAGGTAATATTAAATATTGTACAAATGTTCCGTTTATCACACTTATTGCAATTATGGAATCCTACCATTTGTCTGTATTATTAAAAATTTATTGTAGAATAAATTCTTTGATAGGTTTTTAATCAAAACCAACAAGCATCGTAGATATAATTTTTTCCCAGTCGACATAATACCCATGTAATTTCATCGACTCTTGTTGAAATCAGCCATTTAAGGGATCAACATTTTTTATTCTATTTTAAACTTATCTTCAATGGTTCCTATTATATTTATAACGTTGATTACGCAAGTGATAATCTTTATATTTAAAATGTAAGGCCCCCCGCATATTTATCGGAATGGGAACGTAGGAACTCGATTTACATTTGGTTATGTAGATTGTAGATCAGACATTGTATGACTTAGGGAAGTTTATTTATAGTGAACAAAAGATAGAAAGAAACCGGTGTTCATGTCTTTTGGAAGCCTTTTTTGAGGCATCTATCACCCCATCTTGATTTCCACAATCGTTTTTCTTTGAGCTTCGAAATCCGTTGCACCGGTATACTGCAATATTATAATAGAATGATTACACAAACAACCATAATAATAATATAATATAATGAATTAGGGCATAGTATATCTATAGGACTTGGATTATTTTGTAACGTTTGTCCTGTAGGAAATCGGAAATATAAAATGTATTACTTTTTATCATGCGTGTCCATAAGTTTAAAATAAAATACATAATTTACCGTTAAAAAGTCCATCCCTTGTATTATAAATTAATATCCAATTATAATTTTAAACAACGATTGTATGTACTTGAAAACCATTTGGTTGAATAGTATGCTGGGGAAAAAGTGTTATTTTTTATTGCTGTATCAAACTTAACACAATTAAAAATTTAAATCCTAAAATATCGAGACATGTGTGATAAAGTGAATATTATATTACATGAATAATATAATGGTATTATGTAATGTGTATAATAATGATAATACTAAGAAAGAAAAAATATTCTTTTGGCCACGGAAAAATACAAGATTCTCGTCAGTTCTATGATATGATACGACAATACAATATTATGTTATTATTATTATTATTATTACTATATCATCATATCATATCGTTCTATGGACCCCTCCTTCTCATCTCATCTCCTTCATCATCGTCGGAAGTCATGATGATGTTGACCCAGTAAAACGCGCGTGCAGCCACTGCACACGCCATTGTGCAGTATTATATATTTGTATATATTACATATATTATACATTATATTCGAGTGAACGAAAATGTTGAAACCGTATCACGCGTGTGCCGCAAAAGGATAATGTAACCCCCGCCAGCAGATTCCTGCGCTTCGCGAGTGTAAAAAGGATCGTCGTTCGGGGCAACGGACCACTGCAACATACCATAACTATCCCGTACGATGTTTGAATGTAACGTTTCGTACATATACGTGCGTACCTTCGACTGCACGCGCGCTCGTCGTCCTCGACGACGAACCTAACCGTGGTCTATGATAAGGATTTGTCACTGCCCGCGCGTATACACTTGCCGGTGAATATAATATTATGCATATCGTACGTACGCGCGTTATTGCCTAATATACTCACTGTCGTAAGTGGGGCTTCTCTCATTTGCATAAATCCGTATCGAGCGTCTATACTACACAATATATATATATATATATATGCGATGACCCGGTGTCGCTGCCAATGCGGTATCCGCACTGCACATCCATATCACGCGTATATGATATATAATATAGTACACACATTGTATACAGGGTGTCTCGCCAGTAATTTGCTAGTTATATTAGTTTTTCAAATTTAATCCCTCGCTCGACAACCCGTATACCGGGTGCTGTATAATAAGTTTTTTTCGTGGGCACTGTACGAACCATTCGTAGTGTACAGCGGCATGGTTTCGTACGCATCCTGTAGGAACGTCTACAGAGCGCTACTACACTATATTATGCTTCCACGGTATATTACATCTTGCTATTATTAGGCATGTAAAATAATATATTGTTTATAAAGTTAATATGAAACCCCGTTTACTCTAGTAAACGCTAATAATAGATTGAACAAAAAAAAAAAAAAATCATAATTTTCAAAAAATAATTTTCCATACTCTATTGTTATGATCCACCGCGTATGTGTAACGAATACGAGACTTTGCGTATATTATTACATTGAAGCTTAATATTTTCGTTGAACATATGAAGTAAGTAAATCACCGTGGATCACTCTGTATAATATGTAAGCACATAAAATTGACGTAATATGTACAGCGGTATACATTAGAGTGTCTGTCTGCGTGTGTGATAGCGTGTTTTGTAAAACCTCTTTTAATACATGTACTGTATATAACACACGCAGACAGTGACACAGAGCTGATTATAGTGTTTCGTACATTACTGCCGTGGAGGAGGTAGGCTAACATCGAATAATGTTTCTGGTACGTACATAGTATATATTATATGTTTTGTTCATCGTGTATATTGTAAAAATGTACATCACAAAAATGTTCGCTCGACAGACGTCAGTCGTTTTTATCACGTTAAAAAAAAAAAGCATACACATTTATTGTTTGACATATAAAACTAATTTTAAAATTATATCAATAAGTGTACGACAATTTCATAGTATATGATCTATTATAAATATAAATAAATGGTACACTACTATACGGTCCAAGGGTTTTCGTCGTATTCAAGTACACGATATGTGATGGGCCAGCCATGTTTATATGGCTATGCATAGGGGAAGGATAGGCGTTCGCTCCTTGGCTAAAATTCTTTAATCACATCATCGCAGCGATATATAACGTCGAGTACCTATTTCGAACGGTCTATACGTTTCGCGAGTTTTTTGAGTATATGCAACGCAATTTATCCGCAATCCGTCCGCAATATTACTAGTGAAAGCTAGTAAATTAAATTGGTCAAAATTATGTGCGTGAATTCCGCGGCCTCCGGTCATTATTATAGGGGTAAAAGTTTGTAAAATGTATCACTTATTGCAGCAGATACACTTTAATTACAAAATACTATTTAACCAAAATGGATACGATAACCGATAAAAACAGTGTGAATTGTAATTTGTAAAACGACTACAGCGAGGTAGTCGTAGTATATAGTTAATAGTTGGGTTCAAGTTAACCTAATAATTTTTTTTCCCTGAGACCCAACTTACCTAATACCTTTTTTTATTTTTCTCGGGACTCAATTTACCGCATTCAAAATGTACGCAAAATATCGCGGACTCAATTTACCTAGCTCCTGGCGAACACCTTGGTTGTGGGCAAAGTTGGGGGCGGTGATTATTATTCATCGGACCGTGCTGTAGAGACCGCCAATTCGATAAGACCCCCGAACGATTAAAATATTATGACATATTATTACACTATTATGCACGGGTGCAGCGCGTACAGGTGCCGCCGCGGGTTACACGCGTATATATTTAATATTATTACTTTTTTTTTATGTATACGTTGCGTATTTTGTTATCCAACCGCGTATATTATTTATTACGAAGTAGGTACCTACACACATCGTAGCCGAAATATCTATGTCTATACGGTTTAGCGTAAAATTATCGTCCTCGAGGTAAAAACGTACACATGTTTATACCTATACGTATTGTATTTTATTGGTTTTTCTTGTGTTTCGGTTAATACATAATATACGACCATGTACCTGTACAGTACAGAGCTCCGATCCGCCGACGTAATATTGTAATAACAACTTCAACGTGCCGGCGGACGTCGAGATGACGTAGGTACGCGAGATACATAATATTATGCGATACTGTTTTTCGCAAAATGTACCACAAAAACGCCAGTCATTTGACATTCTCCAGTAATTAAACAATGCGTTTTGAACTCGGTACAATTATTGGATATGAAATAAATATATGTATACATTTTTGTTTGTAGTATTTAACATAAGAATAGCCTGTAACAGCCACTGCAGTTTAATAGTTATTCTATATAACATATGCATTATCGATCTATTTAACTAATTATAGATTATAGGACAAGTCGTGTATCGTTACTTACGTATAATATAGTGACGAGAAAAAAATAAGACAAGTTGTAAGTTATAATATTATATTAAGTGAAATGTACGTGTAATGTAAATATGATGTTCACAAGTGATTGGTATTAGTATACTGTGTGAATAGATCTCAGATTAACTCAGATATATATATAATAGAATGCATGTATTTTTTACCCTATTATATGATGTTGTAAAATTGTATTTTATCTCAAACGATATACTATTTATTATATTATAGAAGTATAGTAGGTTTTGAAATTGGAAATTCCTACACAACTTTTCTAATTTTAAAAAAAACACTCCCCCCTCCGCCACCATAAATCACATGAGTATATTGCATACTGAAGTATGCACTCGCGATTTGTAAAAGAGTTTTAAACATAAATATTATTATTATTATATTATTCGTACGAATCAGACATTCTTCGCGCTGACCGCGGAGTACACTGTGTGTTTCATCGAAATGGTTGCAGGTGAACATTTCCCCCTTTTCGGTTCTCGATGTTATCAGTATTTCAATTTATTATATTATTTTACCATACAAAAACGACGTTATGTACCTACTACTATGTACAACAGCAGTAGCAGTAAAACGAACACATACAGCGCACGTGTATACAACAAGGCACAACTATCGTCGTCGTCCCTTCGTTGGACGTGCCCTCCGCGGGGTGGCCGACTCGTGTGTGGGAACATTGCGCCCACCCGTTAAGTGCGCATTTTTTTTTTTCTCGGAATAACCCTGCCATCACGTCGCACATCTCGTTTTTAGAAAACAATCCAGAGAGAAAGAGAGAGACAGAGAAAACCACTGCAACGATCGATGGATCGATGATGTCATGGATCGTATACATGTTTATATATATATAATAGACATATATTGGGATATATGCATATATACGTAGAATATTGTACGTTATTATAAATGATATCATCGTCTTCGCGGTCATATTGTTTTATTTGAAATTTATCTATACACGCGTATGTATTATAAGTTTAAGTGCGCAACCCATATGGGTTAGCACGTACACATTATATTATATTATATTATATGTAGTATTTCCGTCGGTAGTGTATAATCATTTTGCACGTTATTTTCTATTGCGAATTTTTTCGTCACAAGTATAGAGGTATTATAATATTAGCATAATTTGTAATATCGCCCGGCAGTGTTATTATTATAATATATTATATTGGTTCGCACGATTTTTGGATTTGTCAAGGACGCGCGTACATTTTTTTCCTATCAACTCACTTACCCACATTATAATACCAGAATTTTATACGCACACGTACGTGCGCGCTAGTAAATATCGTGTTTTAACACTCTCAGTGCCAATATATTATATGTTATATCGATGGGATGAATAATAAAACTATTATTGGTATATTTGCATAATACTTTTGGAAGAGAAAAAAATCGCGATGATTTATACACACATATATATATATATATAATACTTTATATTGTTTGTACAGCATATATTATATATCATATTATTATTAATAATTATGAACGATAATGTTGCTTTCTTCCGAAAACAGAACATCAAACACCTGTATATTAGGTATATATCGAATATATATGACCTATTCGTTTGTTAAGGCGGTTATTATTTATTGGTAAATTTAAATAATAATATATAATAATAATAATAATAATAATAATAATAATAATAATAATAATAATAATAATAATATGAATAAATTTGGAATATTCGTAATAGAAAAAAAAAAAAAATGTTTTCGTATTGAAATCAAATAATTTTTTTACCCACCCGCGTGACTGTAGCTGGCGACTAGTTTTTACCACCAACGTAGAATAGCAATGAGATATACGTGCACACATATTTATTCCTTATAAAAATGTCACTTATTAACAACCATCGGTTGTATTTACTATATAGGTATTTATATACACGATAGTATACACGCATATGCATAGAGATTTAAAACGTGTAATAACAGTAAACATGTATATACTTACATACACACCGACGTTTCGAGACCATTAAAAACTTAATATTTAGATTTTTTTTTTCACGGTTATCATATAAAAACCTGTTTTCAAATCTGCCAAATACTTTAGATATAATATGTATTTATAAACACCGTATGGTATTTACGCGTAAGCATACAAGTGTAATAGTAGACGAGTAAATAATGTCGACGTATAATATATGCAGTGCAGAAAACCGATCGAGTGCGGCCGTTCAAGAGCACGTTTTGTTTATTACATTTAAATTTATTTTCAATCGTACGGATATCACGCGCAATACGTAGGTACCGGGTGCGCGTGTAGGACTTTAAATTAAAAACGTTTACGATCCTCTACCGCTCCGGCAATCGGCAGCAGCAGCGCCGGCGAGAGCGATCGCGTACCAGAAAAATAATACATCAATATAATATGTGCATAATATTATCGATTAATTAATTTCATTTGACCCCGTACAAAATGATTTGGAGAAAACGATTTCGTTATCCTGCTAAACATACACGGAATAAATATTATGTTATTAAACGCGGTATGTGTATTATACTATTATGTGCATATCATTAGGATACCTGCTATAGCGCTAACGCGTGGATATATAAATCGATTTTATTTTAGTCGTAATGACGGTACGTTAAATTTGTGGTTTCGATATACGCCGGGTAAACATACCTACGACGGGCTACGTATTATAATATAGAACCCCATAAATATATAATATACATATTATGTACTCGGACACACGGTACACACTCGTAGTGCGGACACTGTAATAATAATAAAATGCGTGCGCGATCGACTTTTTATTTTTATTTTTTCCATTATTTTCGTTATGATTTCAAATTAACGATTTCGACGTTCGTGTGTGCACAATGTATATTATATGATATTATAACGCGTTCAAAAACTCGGTATCGTGTTATGTACTTATATTACCAACTATATCATAATAACATAATGTTGGTTGTAGATACGTAGTTTGCAAAGTGTAAAGTGTACATCGTGATTAGATATTCTCTTTGGCACTCGTTTAATCGTATTAAATCGTTTTACTTCGAGTAGGTACGTGGACGCATGGTGTACCTATATGGCTGAATGCATATGTACGAAAATAAAAAATAATAATATGTTTATTAGTTGCGGTAACAATTTCGAGAAACGTATGCGAATTCGGTAATATTTTGGTTTAAAACATTCCGTCCGAACACCGTATAAGTGAGCTTTAAAAAGGTTTGTTGATAACACTACGTAGTACAATATACACCATATTCTTGTTTTCTACACCGCGGTTAGTTCTAAGGCTCCACGAGAGTAACATAATATATAGTCTATTGCAGGGTTCGTAGATACATTTGAATTAAATCAAATTCCCTTATATTGTTGTTCATTGTTAAATCGTTATATTATATATATATATATACAGGTTGCACATTAAACGATATTATTTGTATCTTGATGATGTCTGGAAATAACTTCAAAATGTTGATAAATATTATAATAAAATAAATACGTATGATCTGCAAGACGTATAAGCAATACAGTAACTTACTGCTCTCAAGCTGCACGATGGCCCTTGGCTTCCAAAACAGTTCATCTAGGTGTTTATGCAGTTCTTTGTACATCCATCCCATCTATAACTCGTCAAGCTAACAATTTCTTGAACGGTCCCGGCGGCGTCTTCTGGTTTCTTGCAAATCGATGAATTTTATCTTTTTGGTGCTTTACATGATAGTTTTTTTTTTTATATATGATGCACATTATAAACAATATATTTAAAAAGTTATTATTAAATACGTTGTTATATTGTTAGTCTATTATGTACATTGTACCTATATAATACATGTACTGTAAAAATATATAGTCACTCAGCGGCGACGACATACTGTTTCGAACGATTAATATCGATTTAGTCATAATCAATAATATTATGTATATAATAAGAACACAAAACAACTTTGTGTGTTCATTGGATTTCAAACAAAACGAATCCATTCGTGCATTATGTTTAATAATTAATTGCATGCGAACCGCGAGTCATTCAACGACGGTACAATAATCACTGCGGTTTTCCGTCTCGCGAGTGTATACAATGTAATGATATGTAAAATAATATGTCTTCGTAAATCTTTATTACTTATTAGTTATTATATATTAATTCTGTGGCTTTTCATTTAAGCAATAGCTATTGTCACGTGATAATGCGTATAGATAATATAATACTCGGTTAACCGAAACGATGGGAAGTTTATGAAAGGAATAAAAATACATATACAAGTCACAATAATTAGGGCGACGTGGAACCTGATGTACGTTGGTGCGGATGCGAGTTTATTGACCTAACCCATAAGCGGGTTCTAACCGCGGTCCGATTCGCGCCATGTCTAGGGGTGGGTCACATCGGCTTAGATATTACGTTTGATTTGAACGGGAACTGCCACCGTCGTCGTGACGCACAAAGCAGCTTCAATTATTTTATTAGCCCCTATTGTACGCGCCGAAGGGACGCCTGTGGAATGCTATCGTTCCTCAATATACATTATAATAAATTAATAAAAACTTTCAAACCGTAGCAAACCAATAACGAACAGTATAGTGGTGACTGATGGTATACATAATAAACTAATAAAGATTAAAAGATTAATAATAATGGTGGTTCAGATTTTAATAACTTTTCTGCATATGCGTACGGTTTTATATTTTCATAACAGTTTTACGAACCATATATACTGTTGGTGCGTTTGATGTGAATCATCAAAAATCATTTGTAAATGACTATTAATTACAATACGATATATGAGTATATTTTACGCAAAAACAAGCACATATAAAAAGGTCAAACGCTTATGAATAAAAAAAAACGTCCACGAAATGCGTATGGATTACACGAATCCGACCAATCGGAAAGTCCATGATGTGTGCAATAACAACTTTTGAGCCTAACCGTCATTATGATATGAATGATATATATATATATATATATATATATATAAATAAGAGCAGTGGTTATAATATTATATTAATAACAAACAAAAACTCGGTGACGAACAGCAGCAGCACGGCAGCGGAGACCTCGACATTGTTCGTGGTGCGCAAATGATGTGTCGGACGCGACATTCGTTTGATTAGGTTTTATTTCGGGTTTCGAATCGATTGACCATCACGTTTTCGTGCTTCGATATATCCGCAACTGGATACCCTGCGGTCCTCCATCATCATCGGGACACGATAAACGCAATCAAAATAATACATATAATAACGATTGCAGTAATTAGGTTTGCACAAAGGGCAACAATGACGACGACGACAATACAATGTTTACAACTACCTGTATATACAGTAGACTTGGCGCGCGCAAAATTAATCTAACGGCCTATTGATAGTTGCCGCGCGTCAAACTGGGCCAATCGGTCATCATACATATATATACGAGCGCACAATCCTTTCTACACACACGCGCGCACACACACACACACACACACACACACACACACACACACACACACACACACACACACACAACGCACACGCTCGCATGAGACGCTTTTCGAGTGATGGAATCGGAACGAAGTCGTGACGATCCTTGAAAAGCGCTCCTCTTGAGATATAATATGCTCCTTCCTCGCGCCATCGTCCTCGCGGTTCAGTATTACGCGGTACTCGTCATCATAATATGTATACGTATGTGTAATATTATACAAGACTAGTGTTGTTTCAATTCAGGTATAATATATTTGGTATCTTACACATTTGCAGTATACGCGCGCACACTCGTGAAATACACACGTACGTATATATACCTATGGTCACTCGGTATAAAAATGTAAAAGGAACAGCTATTACTTACAGTTTAAAACATTACTCGTTTATCATAAAAAAAACCTCTACTCCAGAGAGAATTGAACCAATGTTTAGTCTATTCTACTTATTTTGACTATATTTGCAATGAGCCAGTATAGGTTGTTTATAGCAATACAATTTTTTTTTTTTTTTTTTATTATTATTATTTTATCTACCTTATTAATATGTAATTTATATTTATTTTATAAACTATGAAAATAAATTATTCGAAATAACAATTTCATTACGGTGTCAACTTGTTACAGGTGTATGTCATTATAAGAAAATAATTTGTAACTTAATACACTAAAGGAATAATAAATATGTATTTATAATAAATTAAAAATTAAACTTGAAGTACAAAATGTTATTAAAATGTACTGTGCATGTATATAAACTATAGCCCATAGTTTATATTAAAGCGGTAAAATATTATTTTTTTTTCATCCAATATCCTTTTTAAGTCAAACCATAAAATATAATAATATTCAAATTATCAAAAACCTTAAACATGTATTAACCCGTAATATTTTCAAAAAAGAGTGCATGTACCCTCTATTTCTCTCTTGTCCGCTCTATTTTGGAATATGGAATTGTTGTATGGCATCCATATTTGACTAAAGACCAATTACGCTTAGAGCGAGTTCAAAACCGATTCCTCTCATACGCTGCTTTTCTGCTCAAGATTGTTCACCCGCCCCATGACTATTCATCCATTAGATCTTCCCTGAATATCCCTCTTCTTTCTTCTCGCCGTATAGAGGCTGACCTTTCCTTCGTCACCTCTCTTCTTAATGGCACTGTTGATGCCTCTGACCTTCTTTCCTCTATCTCTTTCCGCGTTCCTGTACATTACATTAGAAATCACTCTCTTTACCTTATCCCTTCTCACCGTTCCAACTACTCTCATAACCATCCTTTACACAGAATGCTTCGTCTGCTCAATAACTTATAGATCATGATATTTTAAATGAATAGTACTTAAGTTAATTAGTTTTTAGTTGTATTATAATGTTATGTTTTTTATTTGTACTAAATATTTAGTTGATTGCTACTATGTTTCACCTTGTCTTTTCTATAAGATTACTTTATCACTATTATTACTATAATCTTTTTTGTATATAACTTGTATTGTAAATCTCTTGAATTGCCGATTAGCGTTAAATAAACAAACAACAACAATATGTATGTAGTATAGACGAATGTGCTCATCGCGCGTTATTACTTAGTAAGTACTATCATTGTGTCGTCGCAGCTGCTATGTCGTATAATAATAATATTTTAACCTTATACCTAAAAGTGTACAACGAATTTTGATGATGATGCTGTAAAATTCCGTTCGCTTTGCACAGTACAAACGCATCTCCTATATCCCGTGACTGCAGTAACCGAATGGTATACGTATATGTATATGTACAGCTGCAGCAGCTGCAAGTTCAGCGACCAAGATCTTCGTTTCGCGCACTGTTACTGCGACAATGTATTTTTTTTTTCTGTCTTCTCGTCTTTCCGTACCCCCCATCAAGGTCGTACATTTTACATACATTATTATTCTGGTACTGCACGCTTTGCGTGTACAGCAGTCGGTCGTCGTAAAAGTATATTTCTCGCGAACCGATTGTGCAACGCACACGGCATCGTGTATGTATTAAGTCACACCCACGCGCCTATTGCGTAAACGCCCGTCATGTGCGTTTGTGTGTGTGAGCGCGCAGCTTGCGCATATCGAACTTGTCGTTTTTGACCTCAAATATCTCGCGGGCGTCTCCGCCGCCGTCGGGTCGACAGCTCGCGGTTGTGCACACATATCGTTATAACGTGCATGCATGCGTACCAATAGTACGTATCTCATATTATAATACAATAATGGTTTGCGCTGCGTGTACTAAAAATGTATATTATATTATACTGTCGTTATTGCTGCGTTCAAACGGTGTACACATTATAATGCATAATAATATAATATATACGTACCTGTGTATAACCTGTCGCCCCGCTAAACGATAAATTCATGTACATAATATATAATATGTATACGTAATTAGCTATAATATGTGCATGCGTGTTTTATGTGCGCAGCGATAGTGTTATGATTGTTTCTCGTATAATCACCGGCCGATATCTCGCGGTGCGACAGTCACGTAATTGTATTATTATTGCTCAAACAGTGCGAACCGATGACCGTGCAGGCGACCTGGTACGTGGTCTACTGTTGCCAGGGCTTTTGGCACTTTTGGCGACCGTAAGTTTATTAAATACTACGGGTGATAATTGTAAACTGTTCAGAGTGTTACCATTCGAGAGTGTGTATAAGAAGGTAACTATTCTATATGTAATACAGAATTACAAAACATTTGTAGATATGGAAAATATAGGGAAAAAAAGAGAAGTAAGAGCATTTGATGTGAATATAACTTATTACAAAAAAGCATTTGGTCAAAAATTTATTAATTATTTTGGGTCCGAAATATTATAACTTAATGCTACTACATTTAAAAAAACTCATTTACTCTACAACTGGGAATCTTAAAATTGTAAGTATAAAAGAGCAAATTAACTTATGGTTATTTTCTTTATTAAGTGTATAAAGATTAAAATGCAACATGTTTAAAATTTTTTCGCATACTATTTTTGTTTCTATATTATGTAACAACCTTAGATTTAGTTTTAACATTTAATAGTGTACCTATATATTTGTGACTATCATTATATAGTTATGTAACTCTCTACCACCATCACAAGCATATGTTTAAGGGAGGTAGATAATTTATTGTAAAATTTAATCTTAATGTTATTATTTACTTGTATTATAAATGTTTTCTTTACAATAAAATTATTTTCAAAAAAAAAAAACAATATGTTTGTGTCACAGTACAGAAATACACGCGATAAAGCGGTGAACAATATTTCAGAAGCGATCAAAGACCGCGAATGATGGTGAACCATTACGGGATATACGTCGCTGAAGACTTGCGGAGACTTAAACGGGGGTAAACTTCAATAAGTCTAGATTACATTGCACTTGTTTTGCCTACGCACTTATATACAGATGTGAGTCCCTTTGCTATGACTTTGACGCCGAAAAAATCCTCGCTGACGAAAACATTATCCTTCACAGGACACGACAATATTAGTATAATATACAGTTGCGGCAGAACGTGCGCGTTCTCGTCGAGTTTGTCAAATATTTAATTAAAACCAGTAAATAGGTATATCGCGTACACTACATCGTATGTATACGTATACATTAACGTACGTTTCCCCAGCCCTCCTATTATTAAAAAATGGACTTTTCCTACATTTTTTTTTACAGGCATTTAGTATGTAATTAATATGAATTTGTACGACGGTGGTTTTTCCGGAAAATCCAATTTTCTACGGAAGGACTGGGGAAACGTTTCCCCAGCCCTCCCATTATTAAAAAATGGACTTTTCCTACTAACTATATACTCACTATACTATATTAACTACACTATTACATACTAAATGCCTGTAAAAAAAAATTTAGAAAAATGTAATGAGGCGGGCTGGGGAAACGTACGTCTAATATTATTAATATATATATACAAATCGAATTTAAAATACCACGCATTATACAGGCACAGCGAAATAGTGCAAAACCGCAGCGGTCGCGGGGCACGCGTCGCCGTACCTATAAATACAGTAATATTTAACGTTTGGTATTTTTTAATTATAAGCTTTAACGCCTTTAACCTCGTGATCCGCGGAGACCAGCTGCAGCAGCGGGTGTGCAAGGACAACGCTATGGGCGCGTACAACGCAATACACAATAATAATATCGTATTGTATACGTTTTGCCGAATAGCGGCCTATCGAAATTGCATTTATGATTTCACAGTGAAAGCCGAGGTGTATGTATATGTACAAATACTCTGCAGGGTGCGTATATAGACATTATAAAATAATACGACCGCCAAGAGGAACACCTAACCACATTAACGTTGTGGAATTTGTCGGATCTTTCTTTTACACACCCTGCACGCGGATGTATATTATATATTACCATATCAATCGCAAAGTTTTATCGGAAAATAATGAGGCGTATACTACATATGAAATTTAATTTGGGTATACATATAAGCATAAAATGATTGGGACTAGGAAGTCACAGGCACTGAAGAAGGTAAAATACGTATGCAAATGGTCACAACAGTTCAAAAATAAATGTAAAATAATATGTAAACATATAAATATAATATTTATAATATTATGTAGATGGAACACTAGTTGGCATATTTATTGAACCGAATAAATATTATTATAAAATATATTTTTAGTATTAATCGTGAAGTTAAAAAGGTAATAAATACATATTTTACGAGTATATTACCCGTTATTAAGTAGTTGTATTGAATTATCAATAGATTGAATGTTAGTGGATGTCATCGGAGGTTATAGTTATATATAATCTCAACTTTAAAAATACTATTAAATATGCGTAATATGCATATGAAAATCAAGAAATATGTATTTTCTCCCTGAAGTTGACACTAAAATTATATATGCAAAATATATTCATTGTTAATTTTTGATTTCTAAACTTGCCATGACTCGGGTTGTTAGATATGTACTATGCTATATAAATCAAGAGCATAAATATAGCAATATTCAACTGAGGCCACAATTTCCGAGCCCCATAAATGATGTACTACGTTATCTAGCAAATCACACGTCTCGATGCGGTCACCGTTGGCATGATACACGTACGTCGTGTGCCTATACAGGTTTTACGTTTGTAATGATTTATTGTTTTAAAAAAATCAAAATCCCATACACGCGTATCACGAATCCGACGATTATAGTACGGTCTCTGGTACGCGTTGTCGATGCGTTTCGGTGGAGTTATGTTTTGTTCCGATTCGGTTTGGTTTTTTCCATTTTTCTGTAACACTATTTTTCCGGTCGGTCGACTCCGTCCGGTGTCCCCGCGAACCGGACACGACACATATATATATTATACAATGTTATATGGTGCGTGTATAAAGTGCACGCGGGAGAATACCCGATGTAGGATACTAGGATATTAGGAGAAAAAAACTTACTCACGTCCGCGTGCATATGATGTACGCACACGGGTGGGCACTGTCGCCGCGACGCGAGAATAGGATCGATATACAACATGTAGTCGTATCTGATATACACACGCGCCATTGCCCATTAACACACGTTAATAGCCCTGTGACTTATAATGTTGTGACGGACCATGGACATCTTTTACCCGTCATCGGATATGGACCGGATTTAGTCGACAATATAGTATCCGTTACGGCCGAGGCCTACGACGATTATATTATTATTATTATTATTATTATTATTATTATTATTATTATTATTATATGGTATACGCACGTACGCCGCCGTTGTACGATGAAAAACGGTCTATCTGCACGACACTCGCACCGCCCCGCTATACCAGATGCGTGTATCTCGATCGCCAAGGGTGTCGGTCATCGTTTATCGATATAATGTACAAGCATTATTGACGATTTCGACGTGAAGGGGGCCACACAGACACACAGACACACACACACACACACACACGTAATCCATGCTGCATGACATGTATCACATCCAAGTACTTCGGAGTACGTGACCAAATATATACCGGGTCTATTTCCAAGTCGGATTCGGACGTGACCGCGAACACTGCAACCACTGAGTTTCTGACTCTTCTTTTCTTCGCATACGCGCATCATCATCATATTGTCATTGTTCCCTTTAAGAAAACACACTACACGCAGGATTGTTCGTGTTTTTGTTGTGAAGCGGACACGTATTTTTTTTTCTATATGCATAAATATATATATATATTTCATTGGTCTGGCAATCGCCTCAGGCCCATCTCCCGGGGGTCGAGTTTATTTTTACTCCAATCATTTCACTGATCGTCAAACTTCGCAGGCCATGCATTTGCACGCGATTTATATGAGAACCAAATAGGATCGATAATTAATAATCATATAACATTATTACGAAGACCAATATAGTATTTTTTCATAATGGGTATTGTTGGACAGTGACGTATACATAATGCGCAGTTCCGTCAATTTTTATTTTGAAAAAAAAAATTTTGGAATTAGAATTGTATAATATTTCTAGTATGTTTGATATTAATTATAATATTATTTTATTCAAACCCATCCATCGTAACTGATTTCCGAATAAAGTACTGCTGGTGTCTGGATTTCGATGGATTGAGAAACGTATAATGTCATAGTATAAATGTATAAGCTACTAACATAGATACAATTTAATATTTAATCACAGTTGGCAATTGTCGATTACATTTGTCGTATTACAAAATTATTAAAAATTTTAAATAATAGTAATTTTAAATCTAATCTCGTTTTATCCATAGAATTTGAATACGTCGCATCTGCAGTTGTGTATACACATACTATAGTAATGACAATTATGTTTCACAGTAAATATTGTGTTACAAATTTAAAAATGAATAAAAAATGGTTTTCCAACGGTCACTGAATGAGATTTTCGAAAATACCGGATCAAAGGGGGGTGTCTAGACACCCAGAACACTGCCTCTGGTAGTCTGGTTACAGCGTCACTGTATATAATACGACGTATAGACGAAACTATAATTGTATATTTGTATACGCTCGACACCGCTGCCGTCGCACATTGTCCTGCACAGCCGAACTGGGAGGAATTTCGTATAGTTTGACATCACGAGTCGCCAAAACGCCAAACACTGCCCCGCAGCGCAGTTGTATAATAAGAGCGTATGTCAATATTTTATACGACTCGTGTTCTACACCGGTCGCCAACTCATTCTGAAGACGCTATGTATACGTCGTCACATTGATTAATCTCGTGAAAATAGCGCGAGTTCCGGGCACTCGGGTACGTCTCGGATTCGCCGGCGCGACGACGACGGTATACATGCTGGTCGCAGACTGCTGGCGGCAGTCGGGTACCTCTATATAATATAATATATATATATATATATATATATATATATATATATTTATAAAAATATACCGCATTCCGCTGTTAACATAATACGTAATGCACTGAGCATAGTAATGCGGTTTTTCGTATATATATATATATATATATATATATACATGTATAACCGTCGCACGCAGTGACAATGCATACACCTATATATACTGTACACATGGGAGTGTACTGTCGCCATCGGCATCGATTCCCGTTTAAAACATCCCTTATTGTCACGCTTACCATATATAATACGTGACATAGGCTAATACAATAGTGTTGAATACCACCTATATACGTATTACTGTCACCGACGCGGCGACGCCAATACCATCATAATATGATTATTATACTTATTAAGTATACCTTGTTGAACACAACAGATCCGTGTTCTTATACTGTGCGTACGTTCAGCTGGACGGATATGTGTACAGAAACTCGCCCGTACGGAATGACGAAAGCGTTTCACGTAGATACGCACGAGGCCCTGATCTATATAATGTGTCGATATGATGACAATCATCGACCGTCGTCGCATCTGCAATGCCAAACGGGAGGAGGTCTATTTACAGATTAGGTCCACGAATACCTATGAGGGGTGATCCATAGATCTTGATAGTATGCACATTACCAATATAATATGTACAACGAAATAGTATTATAGAACGGATGAAATATACTGCAGACAATCCGAATTGTCCTATTCTTTCTTTGGGATCAATTTGAATTTGCAATCGACTTACATCGATTTATAATCCATCTTTCATTACATCGATCGTGCATGCATAATATTTATATAATCCAACGGAAAGAATAATTCAGATTACTGTATAAGATTAAAGTTATTTTAGAGATGATTGTATTACAAATAATTTATACGATTTTCGGCATCATTAGATAAACATTAGAAAGTCATTTTAGTTGTTCGTATGCCATAGGCGAGAATGCAAATGTCTAGGCCCACACGAAATTATTTTCGTCGGACGCGTTAATCGATCGCTTGTAAATCATAAAGAATTGATTATTATTATTATAGTATACACATTTAACTCATAAAAGTTACAAGTCTTGACTGTGACCAGTTCTAGCGTCGTGTTAATTTTTATTACGTCCGTCTAATATTTGAACGACGAAAACCCCGTTGCGGAAACGCGAGCTTAAGGGTGATTTATTTTAAATTTTTGTTACGACCATTCGGGATGAAACGCGAATGTTTTAATCGCACAGTCGCATAATCCGTGTACACCTAATATGTAAATATCACCGGGAGCGCCTGCTGCAACCGTTACGCGAGGCGGATGTTCGAAGAATAATATGCAGTACAATAATAATATGATATACGGCATGTTAATTTGTTATGTTGTGTACAATGTACGCGAATATTATTATCATTTAACGGAATCGTGGCCGCCGAACAATTGCGCGTCTATGCGGCCGGTCGAGTACTACGTGCGCGTGAGTATGTGTGTACTAGTCGGACAAGAAAATATGCACCAAGTACGTGTCCAGAAGTCTGAGGCATTGTACTGCAAAATAGTTACACACCAAAACATCCTCGACGGCACCTGTAACAGTAACATAATATAACTATTATAAATATATAATATACTTGACGATATTATATATTATATTATATATATTGTTATTATTATTATTATTAAATCTACTAGGTTCAGTCGTGCGAAGAGAAAAACAACAATTCCCGATGGTATCGCATTTTCGACCGATGTCGTTTTTTTGACAATTTTTTTCACTATTAATCGTCTTGTCGACTTTTACAGTTATCGTTTAATAGAACCACGCTGCAACGGCAAATTTTTACAGGAAACTGTATATTATTATTATTCTGTTGACGCGCAAACGATCCAAATATAATCTACAACAATCGGCGACCGACGTGAAATTAATTATGTGGGCAATCCGTGGGTCGTGTCGCATTCGTGTACACCGTCGATTTGATATTGTGGCTGAAATCAATAATGGGTATAATTATAATATCTGCCGATCCTACGACTTTCCATCGATCGTAAACAACAACAAGTATAGTGCAGGCAAATATTCATTGACCATTTGGCGTTTTTCAACAGAATTGCGGCTATGTAGATGCGGAAATGTCGAGTCTTTTATACGAATTCAACCGGCCTAAAGAAAAATATTATACCGGTGATTATGTGTTTATATAATGATCGTATATATCGTAGAATTAAAGCGATGAATTTGTTTTAAAAGTATTTTTTTTTCTATGAGATTCCATTTGAGATCTTTGGTGATGGAACAATAATCCATTTTTCAGCGAGTTACAACCTATGGTCATGAGATATTTTTTGATCTCTCAGCATAAGTCAACGTGAAACTGTACACTTTATTCGAAACAATAATTGAATAAAATTCAACATTTTTATAGCAAAAGAATTAAACCTGGAAAATTTACCGCCACGCTCAATACAAAGTTATAGATGAAATCTTGTTTATATGATCTCATCGCCGTCAATTTGTTAAAGGAAAAAATGATTTTTAATATTGCTTATGCTTCTAAAATATTTTTAAAAAAATATAAATAACTTATATGTTATAATTTATAGAAGTAATGAAATGATGTGAAAAAATTAGATTTTATAAAGTTAGATTTCTATGTAAAATAAATAATATCAACTATGTAAAGTAGTCAATAGTATTATGAGTATTATGAATTAAATTAAAACGTATGTACAAATTGCATATTTGGGGGCAATAATATAATTTTTAGTAGTTCATCGCATGGATTTTTCGCAGGGGTTTTGTCACGTTTATAGGTTTTTGGTCTTTGAGTCTCTCTCTAAAGCTCCGTGTATAAAAATCTCCGGTCGGCATGGAACCCAACCGGTCCACCCTTGGGCCTGACCTGTAGTTTAATATTTATTTCGTTTGCCAATCACGATTATGACCGTACAAAGTTTTTTCGAATCTCGTTCCAATTCAGCTCCATTAATAATATAATCTGGTAATAGGTAGCGTGGAAAAAACATATTTGATAGCCAAACATGCGTGTTGTACGCGCGCATACGATGACACCGGAGAAGCGCATACCGCGACTATACCGCGACAACAGTGAAATCGAAATAATTAAAAACTTCACGCGGCGGCACTGTCCGTAATGATGATGGTAATCATGTATTATTATTAAGAGAGATGCAAAAATTAATTTATACCCGACAAACGCAGCTATAACACACATAATATATATACATGCATTCGAGAGCAGGAAAAAAAAACTTTATCTACTGTCTCGGAGATATTGGGTACACGGTACACGTGATGAGAGTTTTGGAATCAAAAGAACGTGGTCCCCCACCCAGTCGATATGAAAGTCATTTTTGTATTGCGCGCGTAATAATTAAAAAAAAAAAAAAAAGATATAACGATCTCTTAACGCGTGAAATTAAAAATTTTAAACACCTCATGTAATGTAGTGTATTATTATAAATACGTTACACACGCGCGTAATATTATAATATGCTTTTTCAACTATATTGTTCGAATTTCTCTACATAATCAGTACGCCCTATCCGACCGCGTGAAGAAATATTTTCTTCTTTTTCTGTTCTAAGACGAAGTTGTCATTTCCCCGAACGTCATATACATTAACCCATTAACGTTATGTTAAACAGATGCCCGAATACATTTGTATTGATATTTTGGTATTTTAAGATTGATATTGATATCTTAAGATGGGCAAGTTAACCAAATTGTTTGAGCCGTTAAGTTAATAATTATAAGTTAATCCAGCATGATAGAAATTAATTTAAACTAAAAATTGCTATTTAAAATAGAAATAAAAAGTAATTCGTCGTGGTTTAGATGAAAAATATTACCTTTTTTAACTGAATAATATATTTTGATGTACTCATATAATTAAATGTGTTTGTATTCACTTCCACAGTAATAATTCCAAACACATATTTTATTAAATATTTATTTTTATTTTTAATCTTGGGATTAAAATTAGTAGAACAATTAAACTTAAGTGACCATCATACATAATTTATTGGCTGCATATCATGGGAAAACATTTTATTTAATGAATGACGTTACTTTTGAAAGAAATTAAGTTCATTAAGTAACTGAACCATTTAAATTATATTTAACTTGCCAATAATGACTGGTAGGACCTTTGGAGGTAGTACTCCGTACTGAAAACGGCAGAGATACCTTAATAGTTAAACTTCATCACAGAACATTAATCCCCCCCACAGCCAATTTCTATTGAATTTGACCATATGTTGACCAGATTTTTTTTTTTAAAAAATCTCTAATAACGAAGTAGGTATAATATGAACTTGAACATGAATGATTTCCTCACCATTGCGTTTTATTTTTCAATTCGAACAGCGGTGCTGCACGCATTTTGGATCGCTATTAAATATAATATTATTTAGATGTATTATAAATGTTGCAACGTGTTTATTATTTTGCTTTAAACGTCGAAGAAAAAAAAATAACAATAATAACACATAAATTATATCGTGTCGATGATTTCTCAGCAATGTATATAATATATCATGGTGTGTGTGTAATTTTGTTTTAAATTTAATTTCGTGTCGTGTTTTTCCATACACCAAACACCGTGCGTGTGTATATTTATATACAAATAATACACCGTACACGGGTAATAATATCTAAGCACTTTTGGTCGCGTTGCATAAATTATGTATATAATACGACTCTGATGACGACTTGTGCAACGTATGTGCATCGCGTGCGTCGGCTTCGGAGATGATGCCATTGCGCGTAAATTAGCTGTACTGCACTTAATATACACATGCATAGATAATGTGAATAATAATAATACATTCATCGTCGAAAATATTTGATGTAACGTCGCTGAAAGTGAAATCACGGGTATATATTATATAGGTACATGGCGATGTACGAATAGTAGGTGTACGGGTCACGGGGTCTCATCGATAATGATTTATTATTGTTTTTATTTTTTATTTTTTCTTACTGTTTTTGCGTACCGCAATAATATAATTTCTCTCGATAAAAACAAAACCCCACGCGTTTCCTTTTAGATAACAACCTTATGGACAATACTATACATCGTATATGGTAGTACTACGGTATACTTACATCGCATAATATTATAATGATGATGCGCGTATTATTATTATTTGATTTTCTCCCGATTTGCTTACCGTATTGTAATATTATTGTGCGATACTTGCTGAATAAACCTCCATATAATATTATAATTACTCGACTTTATCACGTTTAGTACATCGTTTTATTATTTTTAGCAGCTGTTCGTCGCGTCCAGATTTCGGGGGGGGGGGGATTGAAAAGGTTTTATTTTTTTCCTTCAAATTTACCATTATTCTTCGGCTACAGGCCGTACGTTTCGCCAATACGACGCGTACGATACTACTATAAGTTAATACTCAATAAAAAAAAATCATACCAACGCGTTTTCAAAAACGTGCCGATACGCGCGTATATTGTTTTCTCTTAGCTCGCTATCGTTCCGTATGCTGGTAATAATAATATTACATAATCTAAACGACCCGGTGCGTTTTAGTCCATAGTTCCGTGCAGGGAAAAAGCGTACACTCATATAGTGAACAATAACGGCATGGCTAACATTTATAATACACAACGTCATGTGTTTTTGTACCCACGACTCACCCCCCCCCCCCGGCACTAATTTCTAAAAGATACCAAATCCCACGTAAAACTGGTTAAGGTTGTATACATTTTACAGCTTGTGCTTGTCAAATATGTATATAATCCGGGATGTTGAGAACATAAAATATAAATACTCATATTTGCAACACGTTCTTACACAAATGATTCGAAGAAAATGATTCGGGATGTTGAGAATACAAACGCTCATCATTAGCGTACTACGTTTGGAAACAATAATTGTTTTCACACTAACAGAACGTCCAAGTGCCTGTACAACTGATCGTACCAAATTTTAAAAAACTGTCACCCCTACAAGCATATTAATAGCCACTCCATTGCCAAGACATGTGCGCACTTTAAGGATGATTATTCATTGATTGCGGTCACGATCATAGAGAGATGCATAATAATATTGGTACCTACTGTTTGCGTTCGTTTTTTCACGTTCCATGTTGTGTCTCTCTACATAGAATCGTTAGTATAAACCGTATCCTTACATTAACATTTCAAATGAAAATACCTGTATATCAATTGGATACTATTATAATAATAAAGTAAATACCCGCATAGATTGTTTTTGTAAAAAAATCTGATTCCAGAATACTCATAATAATCTCCACTATAACATTTTTAAAATACTAATCACGCACCAATGCTTGATGGCATTCCGATCGAAATTTACAATGTTAATAATGCGTAGTAGGTAATGCATACCAAAAAAAAAAAAAAAAACAAATACAAATACGGCCAAGATGACCTTGGCTAAAGGCTCTTACACACAATATGATATGGAGCAGGCCAAATCAGACGTCGTGTACAGACCTCCGCACGACTTGGTCAGTTGGATTTTATTTCCTCTAGTGTAGTACCTAGTGTATGATAGTTTACAGTTTGCATAGGGTTCGGTCACTCGACTAGACCAGACAGTATGGTAGTCAGATTATACGGGCTATACCCGACCAGACTAAATTATCTCTACCATATTGCAAATTGGGCTTTAACATGTATGGTATAGTATGTAGTAATATGTGTAATATGTTTTCAGTGTATCACGGAATTTCATGGGAAACGTATATAAGAATTGGGCAGAGTGCCGTGTCCCGACGGATGTGCAGTGCGTGTACACATGATCGTACAAAGTGTATTAATATGTTCTATTGCAATATCGTTTACGGACCAGTGTACGTGATTTTAAATAATAATATTATTCTCCGTGCAAATAATATCATACGGACTCGCGTAATCGCGTAGACCACATCACCAAAACTAAGTGTACGTATGGTATGAATTCCTTTTGAACGTTTATTATTATTTTTTTTTTCGCTCGTCAGCGTGTTTGGTTATAGTATTAACACGGCTGTCCAAACACAGATGGCATCGGATGACGTCGCGGCACATTGGTACACGAAAACGCGTCGCATATTATTATCATACCTGTTGACTGCACCGTGACACGCAGTACTCATAAAATATAATATTATAATAAGCCGACGAAAGTCCAGATGAGAGAACCATTGCCGGTTTGAACCTATTTTTATACGATGTGTATGTACGGTGGGTGTACGGTTCGTACGTGCACTTATTTACAAACAAACGTGTCCATCGGGTGTGCGTGTCGTCGAGAACGGTCGATTTTCATCATGCGATAAGTTGGGCGATTGTTGCGTTTTTCGCACTATACCACCGTATATTCCATCCTGTATATTTAGTATTCCTTTTCTTTAGTTTCTAACCGTTTCACGCAACTCTCTCCTTTATCGCGTCTTACTTTTTTTTTGTCTATTGGTTTTCAAATTTACGGGGGCCATTTTATAAGGTGTACATAAGCACCCCTAAAATGTAGATCAATAATACCATATTATGTATAGTTGCACCCATGATTCTTGGACCTATCACCCAGTCGTTCTGATCGTTATTTTAAATATGTAGAGTATTATAGTACACTTACATATTATAAATAAATTTCAAATGTTTTTATTTTTTTATTTTTTGCTCGTTTTCGATAATCGACAAATCGTTGTTTCAGAGTGGAAGAATGTGAAAGGTCAGCTGAACCACAATTTCAGCACAAGTACTTGACCCCCCCAAAATCTATGGCTTCTTTTTTTTCTTGAATATTTAATTTACTTGAATACTCACAATCCTCCAGAAAATATTATTATAAAACTGTAAGTACAATATTTTACAAAGGTTGTTAAGTTTCTTTTTATTTTGCAACTTGATTACAAAATCAAAAATAAATCCATAGAACCATAAATGATTTTCCAACAAGTATAGTGGAGGAATAAAAAAGTATATTCGCATTCGGTAAGTCTATTTAAATAGAATTCTTTACTCTCGATAAAGTTTAATAGAAAAATACTTATTATTATAAAAATGTAATTCAATTGATTATGAAACAATCCAATCTGAATTGCAACTAAGAATGTTTAAATTTCCAAACGGTGCACATATACACGACGAGTGCCACTGCCACGCCATCACTATAATAATTTTAATATTTGGCGAACTGCGATTTGCTGTAATTTTAATATTCAGTCTCGTCCTGTGATTATATAAATATTAAATTAAAAAAAAAAAAAAAAAAATTATAATAACACTCAGTACCAATAAAATATTAATAGATTATTATGACAGGTGTATATACTAATAAATCTATAGCCATGATTGCGGAACATTTTTTCGATTTTTGGAATGAAAAATAAACCTATAACAACAATAACTATAGTTGTTTTTGTTTTCAACGAGTTGGATTGGGATTATTCTACACGTTTTAATTCAACTCGTTGAATTGAAAAGTTATTACGTATTATAAAACTATCTATAGTTAGTGTTCAGCTTTCATGTTATTTTCGTAGCGATTGGCGTTGTAACGCAATGTACAGCAGCGGACGACGATCGCGCATACCTCACGTAATTTTATGATACGATATTGCATGTGTAAAAACAATATTACGCACTAATATAGCTGTTGTGCAGCAGATACAGGTGGCGGTGGCGACGTGTTACAACGATAATAATGATTAAGGCGGTGGCGGTGGCGGGCGGCGGGACGAGCAAAAATTCGATTTGGCGAAGACCATGGCCGATTTGCGTATGGACACGAGTCAGCTGTGTAATACCGGGTTATAATATAATAATAATAATAATAATAATAATAATTCATTCTCGTACACTAGACGTATATAATACGAGTGCGCCGTATTCATTCGGGTCATATCGATTCGAATTTTTTTTCGGCGCGTGCTCCGTGCGTATATTATAATATATATATATATACGTCGCGCACCTATACTATTCCATATACCGCAGCATACATCGATATATGGCGATGCAATAATAGTAATAATAATGATAACGATGATGAAGGGAAAACTATCCAGCGGCACGTGCAACGTTGGAACGCATATAATATAAGCTGTATATACACCACCTACGCGCCGAATACATATAATATTATGTTATTATGGTATGCACCGTTACGGTATAATATAGACATTATTGTTGATCGATAGGGAGTGGACTGCATTAATTTAACATTTTCTTTTTTTCTTCTTCTTTAACATATATAATTTATTTATTATTCACAATGCGAATAAAGGGTTCTACACGGCTACAACACAAGCGTGTGCACATCCTCGAATAACTGGGGATAGTCGAATTGCACTCGGATTGAAAAAAGGTAATAATCGAACTGCACTCGGGTAAAAATCCAAATCAGGTAGTTATCGAACTGCATTCGTTCAAAAAAAAAAAAATTACCAGTCCAACGTGTATAGTGAATATGCCATTTAAATAACGCAGATAACCAAAAATTGACATTAAAATTGAACTGAACCGGATAATAAATAGTTATCAATAAATATATAAGATCAATACTGATATTATTAATTACATTTGACGATTTTTAAAAAAATGTAAAATAATAATAATAATATGTGTATTATATATAATATAATATAATGTGATGTATAAAACAATTATTTTTAACCACGCCAATGATTAAAATCATTGTCAGTCTTAGGCCTGTAAGTGAGAAAGAAAATGAAAATTTACTAAATGTTTAACTCCTTAAAATGTACGATAATTTTGCCAAAGTGCAATTTTACTACTACCTACTTTTTGCCCTAGTGCAGTTCGACCATTACCTTTTTTAAACCCAAGTGCAATTCGACCATAACCGAATAACTTTGCACACACACTAGAGAGCAGGTAAATATATGGTGCCAAATACCGATAGCGGAGACCTTTGCTCTTACAAATTTAAATTACATGTATACGCGTCAACAATATTACATTATACTGTTTGCTATTGACGCAATGCTCGGCTCTCAAATGAAGGTATCACGCACTTATTTTGTCTTTACACGCGAAAATATTTACATCACCGATAAGCGACCGTTTCAAGTCGGTAACTGGTAAAGCTTGCCATATAGGCGCCGCTAGAATATTTGTCGGAGGTGTGCACTGCAGTATACTGCAGTTACTGTTGGTTTCTGAATAATGCCTAAAATATTTGGGTTATTTACGTATAAGAGTATTTTTTCGAATCATATGGCAATACGAATAATATTTATAGTTTTCAATAGTATAAATATTTTCACTACCGTTGAAATTTTTTTTTAAATATTTTTCTATATTTTAGAAAAGCCAGGAGTACAAGTACACCCTCTTGCATCTTTGGCTCGTACCGTCTATGGAACCTACGGATAGATTTACGGCGTAGATAGAGTTCTCCACACCAAGAAGTATCTGAATAGTCGTTGCGGACGTTTTCAATACTGCAACAACGTGTCACCTTCGATATAGACCATTGGTAAATACAGCCAAGGCCATCGAGGGTTTTCGTGGGCCCCCTTTATACTTTACATACCATAATTAAATTTTGTTTTGTTCCCTCGAAGGAGAAAAATTCAATTTTCTTTTCCAAGTTATATAGTAAGATTGTCATAATATATTTTCATTTCAGATTAGTAAATAAGCATATAAAACGTTTTTTGTATCACCGCGACAAGGGGCCCCTTTGAAGGCTCAGACCTCGGGCCCTCCTTATTTCAACCTCTGACCACTTGTTCAAATCACAACGGTACTAAAACGTCCAACTACAACGGATAGCAAAACTCATATTTCCGATTATTGTAAACGTGTGTTTACAATATTATTACAAACCATGTCAGATCATGTACACCATGTAGCGAAATCACACGCTACGACGCTACGTACACAATATAGAACAATATTGGTGGCGTTTATTACGTTAGATATAGAGCTTGAACTAGCACATTGTATGTCATTCATTGAGGAAAGAATATTTTCAAGAGCATAACATATAATATCTTTCATGTTGAATATCATTGGCTGACGGAGGAGATTGACAGAGACATTTTTTTTTTTTTTTTTAATAGTTCGAAAACAGTTGTAACTATTTCGTCAGTCGATATTCTGTGCAGTGTCATGCTCTCAGAAATATTCTTCTCTTTGAGTTCCATTCTGTATATGGGAATCATTATATTTATTGGTTTAATCACCGGATCTAACATAAATGCGTCGATTAATGTGGAGTGCACTTTTTCTGTACATCACCTGTACGTTATAGATAAATCGGCAACCACATATGAACTACAAACGAATTTAAATCCGATCCATTCGTGTACGAACCGCGTATATATAACCTTTACCGAGATATTTTATAGTTTTTATGATATTATTATAATATGCTTGTCTGTAAAAACAACTGAAACCCCGTGGGTCGATTCTGTTTTTGCGACGGAAATCCAATAATTAATACCAGACGTGCGTACGTGTTATAGTGTCTAATTGAAAAATAATTATTATTTGTCGTTGATTGCTGGATAATGAAAACAAAAAAATGAATAAAAATTATGTTCGTTCCCACATTTTATTTTATTTTTATTTTTTTGCCGGGACAATGGTTTACGTTGTGTTAAATGTGTGCAGTGTATATACGAATTTACTCGACGATTTTCTTGATAAAACTAATAACATTGAAAAATCGACTGTCGTGTAAGAAATAAAAAACGAAAAGGATGTATTTCTCACACTTTTACACACGCGTAGGCGGTCGGTCAGACGGATAATTTGTAAATGTTTAAATCGTGTGTTATGTCCTCCGTTCAATAATAAGTAATTGAATCCAATGACAGCAATAATATGTATAATGTGTACCTATGCATATTGTATATTATGTAATATGCTACAACGAGTTTGGGTATTTTTATTTTTGTTTTTAATGACGAAATTATGCAGTTCAATGTGTTTGCAAAGTGGATAACCACGACAAGGATTGAGTAAACGGTTTTAAACGTGTATTATATAGGAATAATGTATACGTATTTGATCGTATATTCGTTTCGATAATATTACTGCAGAGATCGACGGTCAATAGATACAACATTATTGGTTTTACAATATTCCGTGTACGCGGGAAACGCGTAAATAATAATATACTCGTATACTATTATATTATTACAAAACTGTTACGAAATAAAATAATATTATTGGTGTGATAATAATTCACACGTTCTTGATAATAAATTCTAAGTACCATACGCGTATATTAATCAACCAGCATAATATGCATACAGTGGGTCAACCATATGATTGTGTTTGGGATAAGAATAGTAATTCTTAAAATCGCACTTCATCCTCTCCTGGAAAAAAGTCGACATTTATTGTTTTCAACTCTAAGAGATTTCCAGCTACTTCGATCGTTTCACGGTCATCATATTATACATGAGCGCAGTATTATAATCAGCACATTGATGATGATATAAAAAAATACTTAAAATTAATAATCATACCGTATAGAACATACGTATAATTTGCATTTCTGTGTGATTAAAAGATAGTTCCAGTTTACCTACCGGATTCATAACCAAAAAAAAAAAAACTGTTTTACGGTGTTATTGATGATATATTACGTAGTTACCTTGTAAATTATACCAGAGACCCTGACCTATGCCATATTATCCTTCCTTCTATTAATACGACCCTGGGGTTATATAATATATATATAATATCTAGATATCGTATGTATGCTGTTACAAATAGTGCAGTATAACGGATGACGATTTAATAATGACTTAAAAATCATTAAATATATTTAATTATATGTAGAGCAGATAAAATATAATTTGCAGTTCCGTGTAGTCAAAATATATATATATATATATCATATATATGGTATAGGTTCACCGACCGAATTTCTGACGAAAAAACTTTTTTTTTTTTTTTACGACGTTTTTGATGATATAAATTAGTATATTTTGCAGCGATCATGTACACTATTAATATCGGAGCCCCTGAACTCTAGCCATCTTATCCTTCGCTATACAAATACGGCCCTGGGTACGTTGAAAATGGCACACGATATGATATTACAACGGTTTTTAATTTCGCGCACAATGTACAAGCATATTATATGTTATAAACAAAGACAGACAGATGGAGAGAGATAGAGATAGAGAGAGAGAGAGAGAGAGAGAGAGAGAGAGAGAGAGAGAGAGAGAGAGAGAGAAAGAGAGCTGCGAAACAATAAAAAGACTACGTATACGAATAAGCAATTAAGTCTAGATATTCAACGTAAATAATGCATATTATAATGTACGGCTGGCGGTCGCGTGGCAAATCTAATAGCGATATCGTATTCAATTTGACGACGTAGACGATCGATCCGGGGGAGGTTCGTCGGGTCCAATATAATTAGAACCGCTGGAGAGCGGTAAAGGCGAGGTATACGATGTGCGAGTTGAACGATTTGTCTCGCGGTGCCGGATAAGGTGTGCATGATTATATTATAGTATTAATATAACCTCGCGGCCGCGTCTGGTCTATATTATAAAACGAATCTGCACACGTGCGTTTTCGGGCGGAATGATTGTTACGGGTATATCCGTTCGAGACGTATTCGCTTCGCCCAAAGATGTGCGATGCACAATATTTCCGTCATTACAATAATATATTATACAACATAATATTATTATGTCTCTACACCGTAATACCCGAGGGACGTGAAGTGCGAAAAAAAAATAAACGACATACGAACCGAGTAGGCTAACACGTGCAGTATAGTATATTATATATGCGTATATAATGTTGTAGGCATTAAATTCCATGAACCAACATCAGACGTCACAATTTCACTATTTCGGAATAATCCCTGCACGTGGTACTGTATACTGCACATTATGTGCACTACGATTATTATTATTTGTTTCGTCTACTACCCGACAATGTTAACGACCGTAAACTTCCTGGGCGGCTTTTTCTTTCGCTCGCCCCAACTATTCACGCATGTGTGTAGCGGGTATATAATATAATATTTAATACGCGCGAGCCTCGCGCACATGTCCTGCCGAGACCAGACCACATTTTAATACGGCGCGTTATATACGGAGTACACACATGTTGCTGCTGCAGAACCATTGAAATGCCACTAAAACACATTTCGACAAGTGCCGGCCAGACCCTTTATTTTCCGTGAAATGTTTGTACGTCATGTGTACGGAAACGTTCGCCGCGCATACTTGGAAATACGATCGCTCCTCGGTACGTCCTGTACAATGTGGTGTGCGCATATAGTATTTACGGTGTGTTTTTCGTCTTGGAATAAGCACATCCCTCTGCCAGTCACTCCATCTCATTCGTTTCTTCGCCGTCCTCCGCTCTCCTTCTCTTTTCCCCACGGATCTGATTACGAACGTATACCACGAGGTCACCCCCGCGGGTCGCACGCACGTTTTACACACACACATATATATATATATATATATATATACCGTGTTCTCGGTAACCTTTTCCCCAGCATCTATATAATATAATTTAGTATAGCGCACGGAAAACAGATGCAGCCAGAGGGGTGCTGTGTCGTATATGGTTGCATAATTCGATTTTCGGGTAAGAAAAAATTTACGCGCACTGCTAAAACGTATATTATAATATAATACACTGCAGTGCAACAGGTACATGTGGCGGCGACGACGGTTCGCTTAGGACGATGCGAAATTCAATTGCTATTCCACGTCCCTTATTTTTACTTTGATTACACTTTTTCCGGCGTATGGTATGTATGGTATACACATCCGCATTATATATTATCGTTAGGCCCACTTCTAAAGCGTAGGTGGTTCCGGAGGGTGCGCTCGTCGACGAGTGGGGTGGGATTAATCAGCGGGTCTCGCGTTCACCGTACAGTCTGCGGACGAATTTTTTTGTATTATTATATTACATTATAAACATGTGCTCTTTGACGATGAACTTTGGCCATCAATGGGCATTGAAAATCCAATAACGTTTCATTTTACGGTAGAAATCGAATTTTAAAAAATACATGCAGGACGAACAATCGCATGTACACATCATATGCACTGTTTCAATTTCTGACTTGGGGGGAAGTAATATTCAGATCAAACGAACTCTCCCTACAGTCCCGCAAAAACTCGGATAGCAAAATAAGACATCCCTAGCTGTGTTAAAACCAAAGGAAAATGTAGGTACTCAACAGAAAAATATGAAATATAGTTGAACGTAAAACAATAATCACGTTTACCACGTATTTGATGATTAATGGAAAATTGTAATATACATTTTTGTAGCCTTGGCAGGGCTAATTTTAATAATTATGAGACTAAACTCCTCTTACATAAAAACGAATTGTTTTATCCGAACGCATTTGAATTTTTAATCGTTGTGCAATGATTAAAACGTTTGAGGAAACAACATCATATTATAATGCTATAATTCGTAACAACGTTGTGTACTATCCCGGATCGTCGGGCCACCGCTTAAAATAATAATAATAATATGTGATTCTGTGAATCTCGAGCGAACAATTAATTCTGCTTTTAATTATAACGTCGGACGTTAAGTCGATTACGGGACACGAAAACAATGAGCGCTGAAATCGGATATATTCCCACGTGAAGACACTCCTCAGTGCGGTGTACATATTTATAATTTGGTCGAGGGGAAGTGAAACGATTTCAATACACACTCGCGAGTAATCGGAGCTTCGCGTACGACCCGTCGTGTAATCATCGTTGTGGGATTAACGTTTTTGAGTAATCCAAGAACCCTTTTCGAAAACGCCGGTGTACCAGAAATACGGTAAATAAAAACGGACAGAATTAATACGTACATGGCAATGATATATCATACGTATATGTTATAATAATACGTTTATACGACATCGTAGCCGATAGTGCACAAAAAGTACTTGGCGAGTGTCCGATTTCCATTTTTTCGGATTCGCATTTGCTGCTGCATGACTACGAGAACAACGGCGGCAGATCCGTACGAACCACGTACTTCCACGCGTATCGAGCTATTATAAGTTTGATTCCTCGTGAGAAGTGAGAACGGATGAAGTATTTATATCATGTGACCATATTGCGTGTGTACTTGCATGAGACACTATACAGCAGTCCTTATTTTGTGTAAATTTTGCTACGACACACTTTCTTTTTTTTTTTAGAGACCTAGACAAACATTTTTTAAGCATTACAGCTAGTGAATATAAACTTTATTAACTTGTCACAGTATATAACTCACCTAATAATAGAGCTATAACCTCAAGACATTAACCCTTTCAGTTCTATTCTAGACTTATTAATACATCGATTATTTTGTTTTTTGCAATTTCATATAAAAATAACTTTATTGACTGCTTTTATTTAATATTGGTTATCGTCGACGGGGTTTTTATTTATGCACTGTGCAGTGTTATTATGATTACATAAAAAAATAAAAATTCTATTGTAATCCTCAATAAAATATGAAAAATAAATAAATAAAATTAATTATTTTTGATAATATTTTAAATAATTATTTATCCAAGTACTACATTGCAACATTTTTACAACACTCCTTTGAATTTGCTACTGCACACTTTAATAGGAACTGCTATACTAACACTATAGGCCTAGCCGTTTCAACGCGATTTCGTATTGTATTGTATTTTTTTTTTTTTTTTTGTAATTTCCCACCCCTTCTTTGACGACTTTATTCTAGCATTGCATCGCGCTTTCGTACCTTTAATAATATTATATCACGATCAAAATCATTTTTCCGTGACAAACATGTTATGATCTAATAAGTGTTGCTGAAAAACGATTACGGTCACATTTACCCACCCCTTTTCACCACTCCCGGTTGCGACAATGTTATTCTGACATTGAATTTATATACTTAAATACGTATGTATTATACATATTACGTTGTGTGCGGTCAACAAAAAGCGTGGTCCGACACGAGTTAGCACTATAACATAGGAACGTTTTTGTTGACCCGACGCAATTATACACCGGCAATGTCACGTACGGACGTTGTTTGCTTATGGTATATTATCTACCTGTTATTATTATTATTATTATTATTATTTGGAACGTCTCCGACGGTCAAGTCCGCTTCGCTTCGACACGGCAAACATTCGGGAACGCGCGCGCGCACAAGTCCGAACGACATTATCATATATTATTATTGTTGTTGTGAGTGCCTCGTATGTATTTAATATTATATATATGTTTGAATGCAGGTATATATATATACACATAATATGTGTACGCGCGCACATGGCTCGTTTTACGTGTTTATATTTGGACAACTCTTGGGCCAGAGATGTGTAGTGAGATTACAAAAATGTGGCCAGGAAGTGATTCTCGAGTACATACGATGCCGATAAACTGGGTATTGAAGGAGAAGGGGGGGGGGTTTAGAGAAAACAAATCCAGCACGGTCATTGTTATTGTACGATCGTCTCTTCTGTACTATGTGCGGAATACAACAAATATAGTCATAATAATATAAATAATATGTGACCAAAATATATGTGCGGGTCCTTTATGTATGCGCGCGCGCGTTGTCGGAATTTTAAAACTGCCGACATATTATGTACCCGACTCATATAGCATTTTAACTCATTTTGTATAGCCGTCGTGCGTTTTCGTACACTCACGACTGTTGAGAACCCGACGTCCGTGCGCAGAGTGTTCGGTGGTTTTTTTCTTCTCTTTATTTTTCAACAAATACGAGAGTCTTACGTTTCGTCCTCGTTAAAAATACCACCTCAATTTAGAAATGGTTTTCCGATAGGCAATATTATTCTAACCCGGTGACGTGCGAGCCCGACGTAAAGTTGTAACTACAAATCGTTGTTGTTTTTGTCGCCCGTCAATGTAAATTAACATCGGATGCTAAATAATAAGTGAACTCGACTCGATCCAGATGTACATGAACATGGATTTTTCAATTTCTTCGAGTATATATTAAAACATAACAAATAGTAACCGTAGCTACATTTGAAAATTGCGGAAAACAACCGTAAACTGCAGAGTAAAACCACGCTCATCATCATCTTTCATCATCAAAAAACCGGTCACTAATACGTATCTTTACGTGAAATGTATTTTTCCCTATGTTTAATTTCCTTGACCATCACTATATTTCCACTAGTTAATCTGTGTTCAATTTTTACGTATTTCGAATCATATACGATAAAAACAGATAAATGTTGTGGAAAAAAATATGCTGAACTGCACGTCAAAAAATCGACGTATACGTACAGTAACTGCAGGTCGTGAGTGAGTCGGCAAAGGAAAGGTTCGTGGCCATATCGTTACATATGCGGATCTTCCGATCCCCGAAGTCGGTTGTAGGCAACATATAGATACAGTTAAAAACGATGACCCGAACGGATGTAATAAATCGGCGTTTTCGCTGTATATAATACAATAGCAATACTATGCAGACGCGTTGCGCGACACGAATAGCTGCATCAGGCGCGCACCTAGGATTTTTGTTTTGGGGGAGGGGCTTAAACATTTTCCTTTTTTCTTTACACACATGTACATAATTATCACTAATTATAAATGTTAATTTTTTTACTATTATTATTATATATTATATTATATGTTTAATCAGTCATCATTGTAGTACTATATTTGTGAAAATATGCTATAATAATGTATAATTTAATGAAAATATATTTTTTGGGGGAGGCTTCAGCCCCAAAGCTCCCCCTGGGTGCGTCACTGAGCTGCGTGGTGTAACTCGTTTAATGTAAACATAATACTGTGTATCATCGCAGTCTCGAAATAATAAACATCGTACGAATAATACGTATTACTATTAATTTCGTTTATGCTGCAACTTTCACCCGATCGACCGAACCGCGCGGGCGAAGAAATAATTTGCAAACGACTGTTAATTACAATATCTATTGTCGTGTTTATCTCCCATTATCGTATACGATGCGAAATCCTTTACGAACTATTATATTATCACTACGATAAGACATATTATTAGGTATTACGATATATTGCGCATCACGTATATAGTAGACTTGTTGGAAAGAAACCGCGGTGTTTTAACGAAGTGATTGTCTCGATTGGCGGCGGCGACACGACATCAATGCTGATTGCCTATATTGAATGTTTTGAACATATTGTCCGCAATGACGACACGTTCAATGCGCGCTGGTCCGTCTTCGTTCGTCTTTCTGCGCGTATCGCATTATTATTATATTATTGTTAATCCGCGTCCCGACTAAATACACGAACAGTGAAAACCGCAAACGTGATGTACAATAATATTATAATATTTTAATCGTTATTTTTTTGTAGTTGTATGATTTTACAATCCGAGAAGGAGGACCGGCGAAAATGCTATTTATATACGCAGCAAGTCCGAATAGATTTCGAGATGGAACTGTCGCGTTGTTATTACAAATCGCATCGCATCGACGTATATTTTCAAATATCTCCGCAGACCAACCAAAAAAATGCGTTCAACGACAATATCTCATCATAGACGACCAATTTCGCGGGTACATCGAGTCGGAATACGTATATAGGTACACCTATACGGTATAATATTGTTATTGTCACGTTCGAGTATTAGAAACGTAAACACACGATAATATTCTCAATTCCGATGGTCGAACCGCATGACGAGTGTTTAGAACATATTATTATAAATGTGTATTAGACCAACGATTTTTTTTTCTCCACGAAACACATCATGTCGTACGCATATGGCATTAATGTTACGACCACGACGACGACGTCCACTTTTTCAGTCGATTAACGTAGTATGGTGCGTGTGGTGATTTACGTTGAAATAATGTGTACCTGCAGATTGGTCGACTTTCTACTTTTTCGGTACACAATATAAATCTATACGTTATTTTCACGTTAACCATTAAAACATTGTTTGTTTTTTGTTTTCCATTCGGAGCTACATCATAATGAACTAATGTGTCGTACGGTGTTTTTATTTTAGAATGTTCAAATTCTATAAAAACGAATTGTCCATGCTGCGTCGTCGCGGATCGAACCACGTATGGCGCACTACCGTTGCAGCGCAAGATTACATGTTATTCTAAATCAATGTCATTGGCACGTCCCCTTTATACGTGTATATATATATATATATATATATTACTATAATAATGTGTAGGCACATGTAACCAACGAGCATACAACGCCTGCGACAGTCACGCGCGTTCGCTTTTGTTCTCAAGTCGTAAGATAATAGTGACTACCGAAAACTGCAGGTCTGTCCCCACGGCAGACGATTGCTCCGCAAACGGCGGACCATGATACATTGTTTAATGCGCACAAGCCATAATGATAATATTAAAAGCCAAACGCTTTTGGTATGTGTATGTGTATGCAGAGGTATCACAAACATTCAACGTGCGGCTCCGCGAACGATTACCGACGTTTGCGTATATCAGTGTTGCCTATTATTAGGCCAGTCTTATTGTTTCTTATTTTTTCCATTGTAACTATGATTGCTTTTTTTTGCATACCCGATAAATTTTATTTAACCATAAGTAGTTGGTAGAGATCATTAGCAATACCAACAAAGTTTTATTTTTTCACTTTAATTTCTTGTGATGAGCCAAACTAAGAAATAACTATTTTTTTATTTTATTTCAATAGATAGATTATAAGATAATAGAGTTATGAGTGGAAAAAAAAATATTAAAACGACAGTTAAACTAAAATAATGCCAGAGGTATATTGGTTTTAAAAGGTTATTAATTTGCATTACTAATCAAAATTATTTATAAATATTATTATTACCAATGTTTAATTAGATAAAATATTTCAGTTTTTGTTAACTATTTATTATTATTATTATGAATTTATTATAAAGTCTACCTACATTAATATTTGATGCATTTTAAATTGCGATAAATACCTATGAATTAGTAATATACAAAGTTAAACAATGTTTTAATATAATAATTACATATATCATCATGTTATAAGTATGACAACTTTTATTATGTATAAGTAGGGTTGTAAATTTGAAATATTTCAATGAAATTATGAAAAATATTTTTTTTCTTTTAAACGTGTTTATAGATGATTAGAAATAATAATATATTGATAAAACACAGAAAACATTGATTATGAATAACTTATAAATTAGGAATTATTTATCAACCAAAGTTTACGGATTAAAAACCCTACCTAGATACTGTTAATGGTCAATTTCAACAGTGAATGAAAAAGTAGTGTATTTTCAGTAATATTTTAAAGTGTATAGTTTAAATTAATTATATTAAAGATTTGTTAAACAACTTTTAAATTATATATGTTGTGTTCATAGACATGTAAAACAACTAGATAGCGGATTTGCATAATACATTCCCATAGGAACATTGAAGTCTAGTGGTCCTTTGCCAACAGGGAAATGTTTAAAAAATAACTCAATTGATAAGATTATAAGAATACTTATACATATGTATATGACATAATAATATAATATATATTACAAATATATACAATATACATATTTTGATACAATCAATCATGCAATTTTTCCCTGTTGGCATATGGCTGAATTCAATATATTGTCTTATAGTCGGTTATCTAGGTTTTTTTTATATATCTATGTTTGTGTATTATAATGTATGTAGTATGTAACTATGTTATATATTTTCTTTATTTCATACAATAAACCAAATTTTAAAAATGTTCACTTGAAAATAAAAAAAAAAAAAATATTTTTCATGGAAATGAAATATTTCATGAATTTTTCATGAAATTTTACAACCCTATGTATTAGAGAAAATCTTGAGTAGCACAACACAACAATACCATACTTTACAGATCGATTAGTAATAAGTTCATGTTTAATAAATATCGAAACATTAAATTTAAAATATATATTTAAAATTAGAGAAAGTTAAGTTATTAAAATTTCACAACGTAGATTCATGTGTACAAAACATCAAAATTCCTAAATAATTTTGGTAAAGATATGATATTTCAAGTCCTTCATTAAAATATTTATGAATCAGTTTATTTTTAAATATTTTTAAGAAAATTCTTTTTATATTCTTTAAAATTAGCTTACAGTTAAAGTTAAAGCTATTACAGCTCAACAATTAGGATAAAGCAGAAAAATAGTCAACATGATTATCAAACTACACCAAATATGTCAAGAACAATGATTTTTAAGAAAGATGATGTAAAATTTAAATACTATCTTATTTTATTTGTATTTTGACCAGAAAAAAACATTTGCAATTATTCAACAAAAATTCCTTCAAATGTTTTTATAAGGCATGGACAATAACAATATAATCTAACATTATATACTAATAAACTATAACTATATACAAAATATACAAATGCATATTATACATTGTACATATAAAAATAATTTGCTAATGAAATAAAATTGAGATTGATATTAAATATTTTGCTTAGTCATCAAACTTAGAAAAAAAAAACAATTATTTTTAGTATGTAATGAAAGAAATAAGTTTTGCAAATAAAAATTTGTTTTTTCGGTATATTGTTGAGTGTCCAAACATTTAATGTTTGTCATTCATCTTAAAAATATGCTGCTGTGTATAAACGCAGTTCATACATACGGATTATACAATTATAAAACGTGCGTTGTTCACTCGCAATTATTCATAATCAAACATTATGTAGAGTGTTTTGAACGCGCAAATATTCGTGCTACCATTGCGTATTTAACTTTTAGCCGTGTCGCTTAGCAACGCATTTGTATTTTCATACACCGCAGTATCGAGTCATGTGATATTATGCGATAAAACCGTATGCACTCTACTGTGTTATTATCGGACATACAGAAAAACACCGTAAATTTTGAGTTATTCCGACTGTCAAACGTGCTGTTTACTAAAACATTTAAGACATAAGGTACAATATCGCGTTGCGAAATTAAAAACCACGTTGTTATTATTATTATCATTACTATCATATTCGAATGCATAAATATTATATTGTATATGTACCCATACCAGGAAAAAAAATGATACCTAATGTTTAAAATTAGTTTCAAATTTCTAAGCATTTAAACAATACCATAAATAAGCAAAAAGTGTAGTATTAAATTAGTCATCGCATTGTTATTTAGGTAATTACCACCGTGGACATGACTTATTGTTCTACATTCCGAGTGATATTATGGTATGCGTATTAATGTGCGTACGGTGACTTATTGATGACGCCGAGCCTGCAGTATGTGACTCAAATTGTGCGCGCTTTACACATCGCATTCAAAACTTTCCAATGTCACGTACGGAAATAGTGTCGAGACAATATTAGCGTGGTACTGAATAACACCGCGGTACGAACCCGGGGAAGAGCGCACATGATAATATTATACGTCCGAATAATAGAACTGTACAGCGAATATTAATGGAAATGCAAAGTTAATATTATACGCTTATTTAGTTAGCGGTTACAGCGCGCTACATTATTATATATAATACCGCGGTATTCTTAAGAGGGCGCAGCGCCACACCCGTATAATAATATGTGTTGTCTCTGCAGTTTGTAAAACGCAGACGACATAGCAAATTTGCGTTCCGCCGAACCGATTTTGTGTTGCTAGGTTTGATATAATATTAGAGTAGGTGAATTGGCCTGATGTCAAACTCAAAGGGAAATACATTGTCTGTACCGTAACATAGGTTTTTCTGCGGACATTGAATCATTGTAGCGAGTTATGACCTCTTTTTTGAAATATTATAATATTACTCACAATCGCAACTCGTTTGAAAAATATTATAACGTAAAAAACCTATGTTATCGCACAGATAATGTTCTAAAATTGATAACCGACCAATGTGCACTAAAAAGTAACTAAAAAGTTGACAACTCAAAATCGTTGTTCCATGTCGTACGTTTGTAAGACGGAGACAATGCATTGCATGGCGTCCTTTTTAGAGACCACACGAGAATATCTGTAGCCGGAACAAATGTATAGATTTATCAACACATATCAATGTAAAATATAAATGATCAGGATGGTCAAATGAAGTTTTTGCAGTCAATGTCACTCACAGATGGTTTTAGCGACTTGACGCATACTACAGCAAGGTTATCTATCTGACTTACTCAACAAATGTTCACGTTCGCTTACATGATAAACTTAAATTACTTGACAATTAGATATTTGACGTCTATGACGACTGCTACTATCGTTTCTTCGGCATAATGAGGCACCGACAGTCAAATATAAAAACGTTTCAGACATCCAAGAAGTAACCGAATTTCATTAAGAATATAAAAGAACATACGCAGTGTAGTATGTAGTTGTCCATGTTCTATCTATCACCATATTTTCAATTTCAGGGAGTTTAAAATCCTCGAGGTAGGAACTTAAACAAAACAAAAAAAAAAAAAACTACGTTGTATTGTACTCAGAAAAAGTGGCGTTATTGATCATTTTTCGTCATTATATGAACGAAAAAATTTGATGTAGAAATGTTTACTTCGACAATTGCAATCTTTCTATAGTATTGAAAAAAATTGTGATAAAACATATTGAAAAATGTTAAATTTCATACTGCTATGCGCGCTTATTGCTGGCCGAATTTTGAGAAACCGTGAAATCTTTCGGTTCTGTCGAAGCGCCTTCAAACGGGTACTGCAAGAGGAATATTACAGGATAGATATGTGTTGTTTTCTTTTTTTTTTTTTTGTCTCCAACAATCGTCATTGTCAGAACGCCGTGGTTAGAAAACCGGATACAACGTTACCCAACGTTTAGCAGTGCACCGAGATCACGCCCCCGCAGGTGATTGTAGTTCGTCATGCAGGACGATGTATCACAGAGGATTGCAACGGGTCGCAATTAGCCGACGATGACTGTCTTCACAAAACCAACATAGCCTACACACACACACACACACACATCACTGTATTATTATCGCGTTCTACGCGTGTACTAGTAGGTTATTACATATTATAATGATATCATTAAGGAACGGATTTAAATGCTCTAAAAACCAAGAAAAATGCCTTAGAAGAAAATATGATTCAATGCACTTATGCGAATAACAGAATTTGTTTTTAAAAAAATTCTCAGGAAATTATTTTTAATATCGAAGAAATTTGTTTTATTTTTATTATATAAATTCTTATTTTACCCAATACGAGATTATAATTTCGATAAATAGCTTATCTTTATCTAGTTGCTTGTATGCATGTTGTATGTATATACCCGAGTGGCTATTATAGCTGGAGTCACATTTATCTGATCGGTAAAAACATAATAAATAGTATAATATATAAAATTTTATTTTATTCTTTTAGGCTGAATTTTATCAAATTTTGTCCATTTTTATATAAAAACATAAAAATTCACTAAAAAATATTAAAAAATGCTCTAAACATGAAAAAAGTCTTAATGATGCAGAAAAGTGCAAAGGAAAAAAAAATGCAAAATAAAAGTTATATTTGTTAATTATCCTTGATGTATGAAATGAACATTGTGCTTGGAAAGCAATGTTCTCGAACGTTGAGGAAAAAAAAATGCGATTTGCATTCAAATCCGTTCCCTAGATGTTTTTATATTATAATATTTTCACCCTTGCAATGGACTGCCGCCACCGCCGCTGCACCGCCGGTTGTCGTTTGCGCATCACTATTGTTATTTTTGACCTTTTTTGTAAGACAGTTGCGCATCGTTCAATTTTTGGGTTATACATCGTTTGCGCATCGATCGTTTAAAAGGTCGTACATCATTTGCGCATCAATATTATTTAACAATAGAACTGAAAAAAAGTGTATACCCAAATATTGTATAGGTATTTCTGTTTTAAAATATATATTATGTAGGCAATTAGTTGGCAATAATACGATATAGCACGAGATTAACAACTATAGTGTACGGGTGACCAATCCATTTTTA